>JBBDGP010001702.1:0-225000 GCA_037952835.1 Lithobates septentrionalis
AATCTCTTATAGACCCACATGGACACTACATTATTTTAAGGGGCCAATGGCAAGATCAAGGGGTCACTATCTGTGCACTATATGCCCCTAATACCCACCAAATACACTTTTTAACTAGAGTACTAGCGCGCATATTTAAATCCCCCAACGACTACTTGATCATTGGAGGAGACTTTAATTTATGTCAGTCGGTGGGTCTAGATCGCCATGTAATGAACCCCACAGAACCCCAAGCCCGAGTGGCTCGGGAAGCACAATTATTTCGCCAACTCACTAGGCGCTATGCTCTTTTTGATATATGGCGGGCACTACACCCAGGTGACAGACAATATACATTTTACTCCTCTCCTCACCGCATGCACTCTCGTATAGACTACCTATTTGTTAACAATGCCACCCTTCGCGCCACTATGGACGCTCAGATTCTACCCATCTCCTGGTCTGACCACGCCCCTGTGACTATGTCCTTGAAGATGGGTACCTATACACGTAAACCATGTCACTGGCAATTAAACAACTTTCTTCTACAACACACCCCATCTAAACTAGAACTCGAGTCAACCTTACAAAACTATTTTCTTGAAAATGACACACCAGATGTTACTCTTGCCACTCTCTGGGAGGCCCACAAGGCGGTCCTCAGGGGGCGGTGTATAGCACTATCCTCAGCCATGAAGAAAGATGCAAAGGCATCCAAACTTCAGGCGGAGAAGGATCTTAAAACCTTAGAACTCCAACTACAGACTTCGCCATCCCTAACCCTTCTTAAAAAAATTGTTTGCTTGCGTATTACACTTCGGGATCTAGCGTTAGGCCAGGTAGAGAAAGCTCTCCTTAGACTAAAACAAACGTACTACGACAAAGGCAATAAAGCCCACTCATTACTAGCACGTAAACTGTCAGAAAGATCACATATGACCACCCCTCATCAAATAAAAAATAGAAGAGATACACTTCTCTCACACCCCCAGGATATAGCTCAGGCTTTCGGAGAATTCTACACAGCCCTATATAATGACCCTGAAATTCCACACGACCCACTTTCCCCTGACTTAGCTGAGCGTATGCAACAATATTTAGTAGACAGTAATATTCCTAAACTTCAGGCATCTGATTTACTTTCCCTTAACGCCCCGATATCGGTAGAAGAACTGACAGCCACCATTAAAAGCTTACCGTCACGAAAGTCCCCCGGCCCCGATGGCCTCCCTTATGAATATTATAAGACATTTCTCCCGGTCCTCTTGCCCCATATGTGCAGATTGTACAATGCCTTCCTCCAGCAAACCCCTATTCCTTCAGACATGCAGAGATCATTCCTCACGTTGATCCCCAAGCCTGAAAAAGATCCTTCATTATGTGCAAGTTATAGGCCAATCGCACTACTAAACTCTGATTTAAAAATTTTTACCAAGCTCCTCTCGATGCGACTGAACCTAATACTTCCCTCCTTAATACATAAGGATCAAGTGGGCTTTGTCCCCCTCCGTCAGGCAGGGGACAATACGAGACGGATTATTGATCTCATAGAGGTGGCAAACAGGGACGGCCTAGAAACACTGGTCCTAGGGCTGGACGCTGAAAAGGCCTTTGATCGCCTTGGATGGCCGTTCCTGTTTGCCACACTGAAACACATGGGGTTCCAGGGCCCCTTTTTGCGGGCCATACAACACTTATATACAAACCCCTCCTCTCAGGTTAAGACACCCTTTGCCCTATCATCAGCTTTTTCGATAGCTAACGGAACGCGCCAGGGATGCCCTCTCTCGCCGTTGTTATTTGCACTATGTGTGGAGCCTCTGGCAGCGGCGGTGCGTAAAAATCCAAATATACACGGGGTTCCGGTACGGGGTAGGGATTTTAAACTAGCACTATTCGCGGATGACATTATACTTACCCTGACTCAGCCTAGGATATCACTCCCTAATTTACATGCTGAGCTAGATTTATATCGTTCTCTATCCGGTTACAAAATAAATGCGTCTAAGTCAGAGGCCCTTCCCGTAAATATCCCTCCAGTAGAGGTTCAACATCTACAACAATGCTTCCCCTACCACTGGAAAACTACAGCCCTTAAATACTTAGGAGTGCAGATCACCCCGTCGTACACCACCCTCTATAGAGCCAACTTCCTTCCCCTCTATAGATCTATAAGGGAGTCGTTACAAAAATGGAAGGTCCACCATATATCCCTCCTGGGGAGGGTGGCCTCTGTAAAGATGACCATCCTTCCCAAACTTCTGTACCTTTTCCAGACGCTTCCCATTCCGGTCCCTCGGTCAGATCTGAGGAAACTTCAGGCGGATCTGGTCTTGTGAGGTATGTCTGGAACTACAGGGGCACAGAATACCTCAATCAGTATTAGTGGCGGCGGCGCTCAGAGGGTGGACTGGCGTTTCCCGACTTGAACAAGTATTACCAAGCAGCCCAGCTGCGGGCCCTGGCGTCCTGGTTTCCCCAACGGTCTTACAATAGATGGACTGAAATTGAAAAAATCTGGCTGGCACCCATACACCCAAATAGTTTTCTCTGGAATGCAAATGTGGAGGTGGAATCGGCCCGGCTCCTGGGTCCTATGTCTCTTCTTCGCTCTCTCTGGCGTAAACTTTCCAGAACTCATAAACTGGGCTCGGAGAGATCTCTCCTCACATCCTTTCTTTATAACCCCAGACTGCCTGCAGGCCTTACACATCAAATGTCCTCACCATGGGCAACCAGAAATTTGTTCCATTTTGGTCATCTAGTGCACCCCTGCACGCGCAAATTGCTCTCATTCATCTCCAACGGAAATTTAACCTCCCCCGTCAGGTGTTTTATGGGTACCTACAGATCAGGCACTATGCTCAGTCAATAGCCCCGAATTTACAATTCTCAACTCCAACCGTATTTGAGAACCTGATGTTAGAAGGCTCCGCACGTCGAGGACTAATCTCAGATATATACAAGGTGCTAAACTCATATTGTATTGCCACCCAGGGTAAACATGCATACATGTTGAGATGGGAAAGAGCACTGGGAGAAGAAATACCAGAAGCAACCTGGCAAACAATTTGGTCTCAAGCAGCTAAAAGCTCTCTCTGCACACTCTATAAGGAAAACGCCTATAAAATCATTTTCTTTTGGTATATGACCCCTGATGTCCTCCGAGCCATCTACCCCTCTAGCTCAGATAGATGTTGGAGATGTCAGAGAGAAAGGGGAACACTATACCACATTTACTGGTCCTGCCCCAAGATAGAGCCCTTCTGGAGGGAGGCGCAATCCTTACTAACCCGCTTGCTGGGAGTACAGGTTCCCAGAACCCCTAAATTATTCCTCTTGGGAGTATCTGGTTTACAGATACCTAAGCACTCCAAGAAACTGCTTTGGCACATCCTGACAGCCGCGAGGTGTCTCATAGCCCTCTACTGGAAAAGAAGGGACCCGCCTACCTCAACAGATCTATATGCCAGAATTAAGGATATAGAGCTAATGGAAAAAATGACTGCTAGATTGCAAGACAGATTGGAAACACATGATAAGGTCTGGGAAGACTGGCATAGACGAGAAGATCCTCCTTGAGCCACTGTGGAGCCTCCCCCATCCTCCCCCCCCTCCCCTCTCCTTCTTTTTCTTCTCTACTCTTTCTTTTATTTCTTATGTTTACTAGATGATGTCAGGTTACATGTCTATATGCATATGTTGATTATTGCACAGTATATGGTAACTAATCTAAGCTTTATACAACTGAATGTTTTTCTCTTGATACCGACTACTTGCCGGTTTTGCCTCTGGCATGGCAAATCTTATACAACAAGATATCATTGTCTTTGTAACTTACCTGACTTTTGGATCAATAAAATGTTATTTGAAAAAAAAAAAAAAAAACCTGTAAAAATTTTAATCCGTCGTCTATGGAGATTTTTTTTAAGTACCGAAGTTTGGCGCCATTCCACGAATGTGTGGCATTTTCAAGTGTGACATGTGAAGTATCGATTTACTCGGTGTAACATTATCTGCCACATTATACAAAAAAAAAGGGGCTAACTTTTGTTTCTTTTTTATTCATCAGTTTTGTTTTCCAAAAATGTCACATCTGAAAAATTACTGCGCAAATACCGTGTGACATAAAAAGTTGCAATGACAGCCATTTTATTCCCCCAAAAAAAACATATATAAAAAAAATTATGATTTTTGCATGTAGAAGAGGAGTGCTGAAATTCGTGCGGTACGGAAGTGGTTAAGGAAAACCTTTAACCCAAATTGAAGAAAAATAATATTGCTCTAACAGATTGAAAGTTGTTGGTCACTCACTTTTGTAAAATTCATCCAAAATTTACATGTCTAACACGCAGGGCCGGTACAGGGGGGGGGGGGGGGGGGGGGGGGCTGCCCTGCGCGGTGTTCGGGAGGGGCGCCGGGTTGCCAGTAATAAGAATCACAGAATAGTCACACTTTCACACCGCTCTACGCAGCATCCTATGTTGCTGCTACAGTCTGCCCAGAAACGGCGCTAACAATGCGCCCACACCCATTGGTTGCCTCCTCTGTACAGTGACATCCATGTCCTATCTCAGAAGCTAGAGAGTATGCTCTCTCCCAGGCCGGGCTCGAGTTCCTCTCAGTCTGGCCAGCTCAATCGGGGCTGTCATAGGAAGAGCTTCTCTACAGAGGGCGGAGCAAGAAGATAACACTACACTGCAGCCCCGATCACTGCTTCCCGCCCAGCACTGCAGAGCTCAGCACAGGGCAGAGTGAGGATGTGAGCGGATGGATGGATGGATGGATGGATAGTTTCTGTCTTCTGCACCTGTGAGTCCTGATTTATTCTGCCATCTAAACTCTATCTGGCTGTGCTGTAAACTTGCTGTACTCTGCACTAAACGTAAAAAAGAAAAAGTAAAACTGTTTAATATGGTGTGATATGCAGGGAGTTTTCAGTGTTCTACAAAGTGTGGAATGTGCAGAAACTCCATTCTGTGTCTTTGCTGCATCTGTGACTGACACATGTAGCTGCAGCAAAGATCAATACAGCGGTTATGGCGCACAGTGTTAGATGGCCCCATTCCTTGCTGCCATGTAAGGAACCCAGCCAAATGTAAGTTTCTCTCGTCTGTGCTCTGTATGTGTAAACATGGCAGTCAGCTCCCCTGATCTCTGTCAGTGTGTCCTGCTTCATTCATCCCTGCCTCTAAATTACAGCTCAGTGCAAGCACAGGAAAGGTACAGAGCTGCTCTGACAGCCCCCCCACATTGTCAGCAGAGATGGAGGAGATGTCCTGAGGTCTAAGTACAGAGCTCTGTGTATGTGCAGACTGGGGCAGTGCTGGGGAGAAAGGCTGGGAGATTCCAGCTGTAGAAACACATTATTTCAGCAAGCTACAAATGCCATAAACCTTGTTGGGAATCAGAGTTCTCCGTGTCAGAGTGTGACCTCCTCGTTCTCTTTCCCAGGTTCACTTGGAGTAGGTGAGCAGAAAGTAGAGGTGTGCTATTGTGTGGTATGGTGGATCCTGTTTTCCATAGGCTTGTGATGGACAGTATGTTCCAAATTGGCCTAGGAACTACCAGGAATATAGTAACAGATTATATAGTACCTCCCAGGATTACCCAACTCCTAGCAAACCAAACTCGAAGTACAGTATGTCACAATTATGATCCAGTTGATGGTGTCAACTAGCCAGCAGCAGGAAAGAATAGGGGAACTACTGACCTTCTCCTACAGAATCATCACCAGCCAGACTGGCAAAGGACATTGCTACTAGGGGTGCTGAAATTAATCGCAGCATCGCGATTCGGGTGTCCCCGATGCGGCATCGATGCATGCGACCCGAAAAATCGAAGTCTTGCCCCACCCCCTCCCGGGAGAGCGCTCCGTGCGTAAAGCTGTTACTAGTGTGTGTATTTTCCACTCATGTGACTCTCGGCCGCGCCTGCCTCCTCTCAGTCTCTCCTGATTTCAGCCCCGCCAACTGACTGGAGCTATCAGGTCAGAAGAGAGGCGGGTGGGGCTGACATCAGGAGAGACGTGAGAGGAGGGAGGCGCGGCCAAGAGTCACATGAGCGGAAAATACACACACTAGTAACAGCTTTACGCACGGAGAGCTCTCCCGGGAGAATTCCCTGCTCAGGAGAGATGTGACAATCGGCGGAACACCGGTGGCTGGAGTGGAGATCGGGGGGAGATGGTGAGCAGGCAGATCGCCCTGCTCATTACATGCTGCCACCGGCAGAGCAGCATGTAAGTACAGAGGGGGAGGGGGGGCGCTGTGACACAAGTCCCATATCATACAATTGTCTTCTATGTGCATTCATCACACCACAACTGCTTTATTGTCCGCATTCTGTGACCATCTCCTGTGCCATGTCTGCAGTCTGTGACCATCTCCTGTGCCATGTCCGCAGTCTGTGACCATCTCCTGTGCCATGTCCGCAGTCTGTGACCATCTCCTGTACCATGTCCCCAGTCTGTGACCATCTCCTGTAGCATGTCCGCAGTCTGTGACCATCTCCTGTAGCATGTCCGCAGTCTGTGACAATCTTCTGTAGCACGTCCGCAGTCTGTGACCATCTCCTGTAGCATGTCCGCAGTCTCTGATCATCTCCTGTAGCATATCCGCAGTCACTGATCATCTCCTGTAGCATGTCCGCAGTCTCTGATCATCTCCTGTAGCATGTTCGCAGGCTCTGACCATCTCCTGTAGTATGTCTGCAGTCTCTGACCATCTCTTTTAGTATTTTGGAAGAGAGCCTGGAGCTCCTCTGCTGTCTCTTTTTTTCTTAAGAACAGATAGAATAAAAAAAAAATGGAGTTCTCCTGACTACTTGAATTTTTTTTTGATGAAAACCATGAGCACTTGCGGACTTGCGCTGTAATCGTGATGCATCGTGATGCATTGCGGAATCGAATCGAAACGCTGACTTGATAATCGTAATCGAATCGAATCGTGAGGCCAGTGAAGATGCGCACCCCTAATTGCTACCATGCTGACAGAAACTGTGCAATGTCAGGTGATGACTTTCTCTGCTCTTACTAGCAAACCTGTCACCAGCAACATGCTCACAAGTGTGGAATAGACATTAAAGCGGCATTAAACCCACAAACAAACATTTATTATATTGCAGGTTACCAATTCCTAGATGTGATGGCTGCATTTGTTTTGTTTTTTAGGCTTTCTTTCTTTTGTTTTTATCGGGTGATCCAGCCAGCAAGTCTGTTTTTCAAAAAAACAAGCTCACTTGCAGATACAGAGATGAGACAAACAATTTACCACTGGCAGGGGGGTGCTTACAATGGTCAAAATATTTTTAAGTAAAATCTTTTTACTAAAAAAAGGGGGGGAAAAAAACATGTTACAGTAAATTATAAAGTGTGAACTGGAGTTTTAATTCAATTTATAAGTGTATCTAAATCTGTTCGTTTATCCAACACACCCCTCCCCCCAGACTGATAGTGCTGCTGTCCCCCCTGTGCTCCTTTATCCAGAGTGGGAGCCTAAAGCCTAAAAAAAAAGAAAACAAATGCAGCCACCACATCTAATGATTGGTAATTGCAATATATTAGATTTTTGTTTTTCAGGTTAATATTTCTGAACCACTCCCCAGTTCATGCACACTACAGTATTGTGGATATTCTGAACAAACAGTAAAAGAACTTTAAAGTGGACTCTCCCAACCCTAAAAACCTATGGATCTTCTGCTCCCTTCCCCCACTTCCACAGTCATAAAAGTCTGAACTCTGCATCACTAATGACTCCTGAAATCTGCGTCACTTGCTACTGCGCATCCCTTTAAGCCTCACCCAATAGCCAGCACAGTGAAAGCCGCATCCTCTAGAAGTAGGGCCATATTTATTACGGTATTTTAAAAATAACCCCGTGTCTGACTCCTGCACTCACATTTCTTTTTGTTCCTTGCACTTTGTAATTTATCCAATCCTGACTTCTGCACTCCATATGTAGGTATAACGATCATGTTTAGGCAAGATGATTGGGGGGGGGGCACAGTTTGAGAAGTTTGCAATGGGCACTGGGGGACCTTTGTCCCGGCACTGCTAACACTACCCTCTAAATTGAATGACGATTCTACTGTCCAAGGGTGGCTACACTGGTCCTCCATAGATACAGTGGAGGAGTGAATGCAGCCAGCCTAAGACAGGAGGTGCCATACTTGCCCATCACAACATTAACAAAGGAATAACGGCTTGGAAAAAAAAAATGCAACCACAACATCAAATGATTGGTAACCTACAAAAGCGGCAGCACTAGTTTTGTTCTTTAGGGTTTCATTCATTTTTACCTAATGACCACTCCAGTAATTCTGTTTTTCAAAAGAACAAGTTGTCTCGCAGATGTAGCAGTTACATTGTTAAGACAAACCATTTAACACTGACAGAGGGGCATACAATGATCAGCTTTTATTTACTTATGTAAAATGTTTTTCCCAAAAGAAAAAAAAAAGAAAGCTGTTTGCTCTAACTGCTTAACGTGATTGTAAAGTCTTTTTTTTTCTTTAAAAATAACAAATATGTTATACTTACCTGTTCTGTTACAGTTGTTTTGCACAGAGCAGCCCGGATCCTCCTCTTCTCGGGTCCCTCTTTGGCGCTCCTGGCCCCTCCCTCCTGTTAAGTATCCCCCACAGCAAGCAGCTTGCTATTGGGGCAATCAAGCCGAGCCATAGCTCCCTGTGTCCATTCAGACATGAAGCTTGAGCCCGGCCCCGCCCTCTTTGTCTCCTCATTGGCTGACTGATTTTGATTGACAGCAGTGGGAGCCAATGGCACCACCCTGCTGTCTCAGCCAATGGAGGGGGGTCCCGGCCAGCGGAGACACTCCTGAAACATCGCTGGATCTAGAGGGACCTCAGGTAAGCATTAGGGGGGGGCTGAGGGAGGCTGCACACAGAAGGTTTTTTATCTAAATGTGTAGAATGCATTAAAGCGGAGTTCCACCCAAAAATCCTCAGATACCTGTCTCATACAGGTATTTTGCTCCCACCTCCGGGCATAGATAGCCGAGCCACCCGCGGGTATCTACGCCACTTCCGGTGCTTTCTCTGTCCCCCTGCTGTCTTCTGGCAGACACACAGGTCCCAGAAGACAGCAGGGACCAGTGGGATCACGCATGCGCAGTAGGGAACCAGGAAGTCAGGCCACAAGGCTTGACTTCCTGATTCCCTTAAAGAAGATGGCGGTGCCTCCAACCAAGAGACAGATCGGCTTCAGGTGACAGGTAAGTGTCCTTATTTTAAAAGTCAGCAGCTGCAGTATTTGTAGCTGCTGACTTTTAACATAAACAAAAAATTAGGCGGAACTCCGCTTTAAGATAAAAAAAAACCTTGTTCCTTTACAATCACTAAGTATTAACTGGAGCTCAACTTTAAGTTGTTGGTGTATCTAAATCTGCTAATGCATCCAACACGCTCCTCTCCCCAGACTCACAATGCTGTTGTCCAAATGTGTGTCTGTTGCTCCTTCATCCAAAGTGAGGGCATCCTAATACAGGAGGTGTTACTGGCCAGATCAACAGGAGAAAACAGAGGGGAAAAAAAAAAAGTCTAAAAAAAGAAAAACCAACACAGACACCAGCTGCATTATGTTTATATATATATATATATATATATATATATATATATATATATATATATATATATATATATATATATATATATATATATATATATATATATATATATATATATATATATATATATATATATATATATATATATATATATATATATATATATATATATATATATATATATATAGTCTTTCAAATAAGTGTGTTAATGTCAGCTTGGATTAATAAGCTCTGTAAATAAAAAGCCTCAAAATTTACTGGACTTGAAGGATCTGTGACTGGCGGCTTTGTGCCAGATACCACAGCATAGCTTTAGAGGTCTAGTTGCATCAATGCCTTGATCGGTCAAGGCTGTTTTGTCGGCAAAGGGGGATTAATGGCCGATCGGTGTATGTATATTGTAGTCTCCCTTTTAGGATCAAACTCACTGTAAACGCAATTTGCTGGAGTTTGCACAAAAAAAAAACAGAGCAAAGTTCAGCAACATTAAGAAAGAATCTTGTGTGTGACCACAGAATACAGATATACATGGTACAGTGGTTTCAGCAATGCACCGCTCAGCACATTACAGGACAGTAGCCAAAGCTTCTGTATGGCAGAAAAGCAAACACAGCAAATATGACATATAGAAAGGAGCCACAGTCGGCCAAAATAGACAGAAGCACATAGCAAACCCAGAAATTTGCTTACCTGTCACATTGCTGCATTATAGAGATTTCCTTAATAATTTCTTGAAGGTCTGATTCCACAGGAACTTGCTTGATTGCAACGACCTGACCAGACTCTTTGTGAATGGCCTTAAATACGCTTCCATAAGAGCTGCGCAGAGACAGAAATGAAAGATTAGCTGACACAAATAGAAATGCTTTGAATCAATAAAACCTCAAAACCATTTTTCACGATAAAAAGCAGTAATCGTGACTCATATGAAATAAAAATACGTCATACTTACCTGTAAAATCCTTTTCTTTGAGTACATCATGGGACACAGAGTCAGGCTAATATTCATTACCTACTGGGACGTCCCAGAGCAAAAGCCTTGAGGGGAGGGAGACACCCTGCCAAACAATAGCCATCAGAACTTATACGGCAGCCCGCAGTACACTGCGGCCGAAAGCCGAATCCTTGGCTGCTCGAACATCCACTCAATAAAATTTTGTGAATGTATGCACTGAAGACCAGCTAACAGCCTTACAAATATGAGCCACAGATACCTGATGGCAAAAAGCCCAGGAGGTTCCTACACCCCTGGTAGAATGTGCTCTCACCCTAAAGGGAGGAGCTTTACGTTTCAGACCATAGGCCTGAATGACCAATTGACTGACCTAACTGGCAATGAAAGCTGCCTGTCCTTTCTTGGGTCCCTTTGATAAAACAAAAAAGGAGTCTGATCCTCGGATCTCCACAGAGCTAGACAAATAAACCTTGGCTGCCCAGCCAACGTCCAAGGAGTGCAGTAGTCTCTCTTCCGCCTAACGAGGCTGAGAGGAAAAAAGAAGGTAAAATAATGTCCTGATTTTAACCCCTTCCCGCCCAAGGACGTCATATGACATCCTGAACTTTCAGTGGGAATATCTGAATGATGCCTGCAGTTACAGGCAGCATTCAGATATCCTTGTCTTCAGCCGGCGAGCCATCGGAGGCCCGGGCGCGACGTTATGATGTCACGTCCGGACCGCGGTTGTAAACAAAGCCACGATTGCGGCTGGCAAGCATGAGATCGTGGGGGTTTTTTTTCCGATCTCATGCCTTCCAGCCTGGAGGAGATATGTGGGGTCTTATTGACCCCGCATCTCTCCATAAAGAGGATGTGTCACGAATGATTCCTATCACAAGGGATGTTTACATTCCTTGTAATAGGAATAAAAGTGATCAAAAAAAAAAAAAAGAGAAAAATGTTGTAAAAGTAAAAATAAAAAAAAATAAAAGTAAAAAAAAAATAATAATAATTTAAAAAACACCCCTGTCCCCGGTAGCTCGAGCTCAGAATCGAACACACACACACACACACACACATTAGTCCCGCACATATATGTAAATGCAGTTCAAACCACACATGTGAGGTATAGCCGCGTGTGTTAGAGCACGAGCAACAATTCTAGCACTAGACCTCCTCTGTAACTCTAAGCATGTAACCTGTAAAAAATTTTAAAGCGTCGCCTATGGAGATTTTTTAAGTACTGAAGTTTGGCGTCATTCCATGAGTGTGAGCGCAATTTTAAAGCGTGACACGTTGGGTATCTATTTACATGGCGTAACATCATCTTTCATATTATATAAAAAAATTGGGCTAACTTTACTGTTTTGTTATTTTTTTGAAATCATGAAACGTTTTTTTTTCCCAAGAAAAACACATTTGAAAAATGGTTGAGCAAATACCGTGCGAGATAAAAAGTTGCAATGACCGCCATTTTATTCCATAGGGTGCCTGCTAAAAAAAAAAATAATAATGTTTGGGGGTTCTGAGTTATTTTCTAGCAAAAAAAATTATGATTTTTACATGTAGGTGAAAAGTGCCAGAATAGGCCCAGTATGGAAGTGGTTAATGAAAGGCCGATACTACTTTTGGCAAAAAGGATGAAACAGGTCGTAACACGACCCTGTTGTGGTGAGGGATCAAGTACACCCTTCTAGCCGAGGTGATGGCCATCAGAAAGGCTAGCTTGCGTGACAGCAAGTCTAATGGAATTTCCTTGATAGGTTCAAATGGTTGTTTCTGGAACACAGACAACATCAAGTCCCAAGGACACATAGGTGACCTAATGTGGGGAAGCAAGCGAGTTATCCCCTGCATAAAGGTTTGTATCAGTGAATGGGAGGCTAAAGGCCTTTGGAAGAATACTGATAGGGCCGAAACTTGACCTCTGATTGTACTCAAAGCCAATTCAATTTCCACAGCTGACTGTAGAAAAGAGAGAATTCCCCCAAATCACATATTTCCGAGTATGCCATTTTCTGGCTTCACACCAAGCAATATAAGTCTTCCAGACTTTATGATAAATTTTTCTAGTGACAGCTTTTCTAGCATTCACTAGAACACTACAGATCCCGAGATGTCACAGCCCTTTAACACCGTGGCTTCAATAGCCATGCCGTGAAATTTAGAGACTGTAAATAGGATGGAATATAGGACCTTGAGACAGTAGATCGGGGCGACGTGGAAGCCTCCATGGCCCGTCTATTGTCAGTCTCACAATCTCCGGGAACCAGGGCATTCTGTGCCCGGCTGGTGAAAACAGAATGACTGGAACCCCCTCTTTCCGAATAATGCGCAACAAATGTGGAAGGAGAGGGATTGGAGGGAAAGCATAAACCAGGGAGTACTGGCTCCATGGAACTATCAGAGCATCTGCTCAGATTGCCAGTGGATCCCTTGTTCGGGACACAAAATTGCTGTAGCTTGTTGTTGAACCTGGATGCCAGCAGGTCGACCTCTGGCCATCCCCAACGCTGGAAAATTTCCTAGAACACCTCTGGGTGTAGGGACCATTCCCCCAGGGATATCAGCTGGCGGCTGAGATAATTCGCCTTCCAGGTCTCTACTCCCGGGATATGGACTGCCGATCGGCACATGTCCCTCTGCCCAGGATAGTATGTGGTTCACCTCCTTCAGAGCCGAATGACTCCTGGTACCGCCTTGGTGGTTTATATAGGCCACTGCAGTTGACGAACTGAACCCCGATGGGGCAGTCCTGAAGCTCCACCATCTAGAACCATAGGGCCAGACGTAATACTGCCCGTAATTCCAGGACGTTGATGGGCAGGATCTGCTGTCCCTGACCATTTCCCCTGAGCTGTGAGCCCTTTTAGGGTGGCTCCCCAGCCTGAGAGACCAGCATCTGTAGTCAGTACTCTCCAAGTTAATCAGGAGAAAGGATTTTCCCTTTCGCAGGTTCTGATCCTGCGACCAGTTTAGGCTTAAGCATGCACGAGGAGATAAGCACATTGGATAATCCAGGGCTTTTCCTCTTCTGATCCAGGCCAACAAGATGTCTTGTTGTAAAGGCCTGGAATGGAACTGGGCATAGGGCACTGCCTCAGAGGATACCATTCTCCCTAGAAGACTCATACAGAGCCAAATGGAGGGTTGTTTGATGCCCCTTAACTGATGCACCTGAACCTTCAGGGCACAGATCCTTACAGGTGGCAAGAATACTCTTGCTTGAACCGTATCTAGGATCAGACCTAAATACTTTAGACTTTGAGATGGTTGCAAGGCTGACTTTTTGGTATTTATGATCCAGCCTAAGCTTTTCAAATACCACACTGTGCATATTATGCTCCGTTCTAGAGCCTGTAATGAGAGATCTCTGAGAAGGAGGTCAGCCAGATACCCGAGCACCAGGATCACTTAGACCCTTAAAAAGACCCAGTACTAGTGCTAGGACCGTTGTGAACACCCAGGGAGCTGTAGCCAGCCCAAAAAGGTAGAGCCACAAACTGAAAATGACCTTCCTTTACTGCAAAACATAGGAACCTCTGATGAGGCTGAAAGACAGGTATGTGTAAATACGCGTCATTTTTAATCGATGAAGGCTAGAAAGTCTCCCCTCTGGAGTGCGGCTACCACTGGAGTGGACAGACTCCATCCCAAAGGACTGCATCAGTAGATACTTGTTCAGGGATTTTAGGTCAAAAATGGGTCTTGTGTCCCAGTTTGGTTTCTGAACTGTAAACAGGTTTGAGTAAAACCCAGTGCCCCCCTTCGGACACCGGAACTTCTACAATCACTCACTGATGCACTAGATGATGTAGTGCCTGAAGCAATACGTTTCTTTTTGGAGGATCCAAGGGAACGCTGGATCTAAAAAACTCCAGCTTGTAAGCGCGAGAGATAATTAAGGTGACCCACTTGTCCTGAATTGTTCTCCAAATGTCCACAAAGTGCAGCAGCCTTCCCCCCACTCAATGGATGGGGGGCATCCCCTCAAAAGGAGGGCTTGGGGCTGGGTTTAGAAGAATCTTGGACCCAGGGGTTCTTCTAGCCCTGTGGCTTGCCCCCTGGCCCTAGCGCCCTGTTGAAGGCGGAACCGCCTTGATGCTGAGACAATAGAGGAAGCAGTCCCTGAGGTTTTAAACGAGGAACATCTGATGCTTTTCTTCACAGGAAGTAGAGAACTCTTCCCTCCGGAAATCTTTTGGATATATTTGTCCAAATGATCGCCAAATGAACGTTCCCCACGAAAAAGGGAAGCCTGCCAAAAACTTTCTATAAGGAAGCTCGGCTGACCAGTTCTTAAGCCACAAGTGTCTGCGCATATGTACAGACGAGAGCCAAAACGAGAAACCAGCTGTATTGAATCCTTTAATGTGTCAATAGCAAAACACAGTGCTCGAGAAATATCTGTCTTACTTCAGGCAGATCATCCTGCTGGTTAGGCCTATCAGGCCATTTGACCTGATCCTTTACGGACTGGCAGATACAAATTGCTGCAACAGCTGGCTGAATAGCTGAACTGGCCAAAGAAAAAAGGAAGCATTTAATAATGACTCCAATTTCTTGTCAACAGAGTCTTTCAAGCCCTGTGCGTTATCTACCAGACAAGTTAAGTTCTTGTTCACTGCTACATCTACAGCTGGCATCCTCCATTTTTTAACCAACTTTTCATTCATGGGATATAAAAGGGAAAACCTCTTAAGAGGAACAAAAATCCTCTCAGGATGTTCCCAATCAACATACACCGCCTCTTCCAACATGGCGTGTAGGTGGAGAGCCTGTGCAGCCTAAGGAGGCCTCAGGGAGCCCCAAAGAGGACAAGGGGAGCTCAGTCACCTCTGCAAGAGGCAACTTAAAGCCAGAACCAACCCTTTCGGTCAGAGTCAGGATCAAAACCCTCTGTGACTGAGAGGCAGACATCAACTAGATATCTACTTTTCCAGATTGCTCGGAAGCAGACTCATCTGCCAGGCGCTCTACAGAGTCCTGAGCTTTAAGCTCTTCCCCATCCTCAAACCATTCCTGCTCCAGACTAGGAGGCTTCGGGGAGGGGGATCTGTCACGCTTCCTGCCACCCTGCGGGATGGAGGCAATTATGCCAGTAATCCTGTGCTCTAACCCGGCTAGAGCAGAGGACAGTTCATCCTTGGTGATGAAGGGTGAAGCAGCAGCGTTGCCCTTCCCTGTAGTGTTGGCCCCGCTCCTCTTTTTTAAAGACATTAACCGGCCACAAAAAGGAGTACTTGGGTGTAGTATTAAAACACCTCAGAAGGGAGACCGTTTAATGGAGCTCGCCAAGCTCCTATGTAAAAATCCTGCTAAGCACCTCTAGCCTGCCAAGCGACACTTGGCGACTCACGTGATCCGGGTAAGGGAAAAAATGAACCGCTGCAAGTGTCTGTTCAGAGCCTGCTCTGTGTCCCACAGCTGCCTTTTGGAAGCACCGCATGCTTGGCCTACCCAGCTTAAATAAGCTGGGTGTGCGCCAAAACGGTCTGTGCATTCGCACGCACGTGCGTGGTCCCAGCGAACAGGCGTGGCTGTATCCGGATATGACGCAAATCCTCGTGCGCCCAGATAAGAGGCTACTGCGTATGGATCAGGGAACCGGGGGAGGCATTTCCATCACTTACGTATCACTGCTGGCCTCTCCACGAAACACTCTTACATGTTGGCATGGGAGAGGGACCTCGCTATCGACTTGGAACCTGAGTCCTGGTATTCCAGGCTTTGGGTAGCTTATAAGGGTATATTAAATGGCTCTTTAATAGAGGCAAGTGTTAAAGTTTTGACAAGGTGGTATCTGGTTCCCACTCGCTTAGCTAAGATGTACCCATCATCATCATCATTGGCAGACTGCTTTAGGGGGTGTTCTCTTCGAGGCACTATGCTTCATATATGGTGGGAATGTCCCAGGATTAGGGGTTACTGGAACAGAGTCTTCTCAATGATAAGTAAAATAATAGGCCTTGAACTCAAACAAGCTCCCTCAATTGCCCTCCTGAATGATGTGCCAGGTAATATTCCGTGGCCTACGAGACGTTTACTGCATTTATTGGCGTATAACACTCATTTTTTCACCATGAAAATCAGGTGCAAATAGCGTGTGCGTGTTATACGCCAATACTTCAATTTTAGCTGCCTCGGAGGGGACAGGGAGGGGGGCGGGATGAGTGCCGTCAGATTACATACAGTGAGAATCTCCTGTTTACTTGGCGGTTTCTGTAATAGGAAGTTCCGTCTCCTGGGCCACCATTGGACCACTGTTATGTCTATCATAGGAGATTCTCACTGTATGTAATCTGTAGGCGCTCGTCCCGCCCCCCTCCCTGTCCCCTCTAGGCTGCAAATGGGCATCGATCAGGCGGCATTGATGGCAATGGTGAGGCTGCTGCATTGATGGCAATGGTGAGGCTGCTGGATTGATGGCACTTGTGAGGCTGCATTGATGGCAATGATGAGGCTGCAGATGGGCAATGACCCTTATTTTGCTTCAAAGTTCCTTATTTAAAATTTAAGTTTTTTCCCCTAAACTTCCCCCTTAAAATGAATGTGCGTGTTATACGCCTGTGCGTGTTATACGCCGATAAATACGGTAGTTTATTTTATTACACTCAGTGAAATACTAAAGCGCTGATATGTAAAGTGTGAAAATGAAGTGAATACTGTGCAAATATTTGTAAGCATGTGATTTAGGCAGAAATTAACAAAAATAATTCCAAAATAGTCCCAAAAAATTGGGATAAGAGTGAAAAATTTGTGCAAAATCCCAAAAGGGATGTAAAACAAACCAAAAAACTAGGAAATAACCAAATAATAAAAGCTGCACCAATATAAAAGTGATCTAATACCACTACAGAAATAGGTATTCTAATAAGAAAAAGGTGCGCTACAATTAACTTCCTAAAACATATACATATTGTACATAATGCCGTGAATACAAAAAAAAGTGAAGCACATGCCTATTGAACATATGCCGCAGATATAATAAAATCAATTTTCATAATGCCTTCATTAAAATAAACCAAAAGAACAAAGACAAAAATTGGATGGTAATCTGGATCCTTCAGGGGCTATGGGTGAATGTTCTATATGCGCTCAGCAGGAGAACACACCGCAGATGCTATTGCTGGTAGCTTTAGTCAATAGTTCCTTAGAGATGTGAGTCTCACCTCCTGCACTTCTGACACCCTCCACTGATAGTTTCAGTTTCCCCCCATTTACATTCATGCAACCGTAGGAAAGAAAGGGGGAATATCATTGCGCAATGAACCACCTCCACATAATAGACTTAAAACAGGGCTTGACAAATTTGCTTGGAATCTAGGAGCCAGCTAAAAAAGTTAGGAGCCAGGTTTTTTTTTTTTTTTTTTTTAAAAACCGACCGCTTTATTTTCAATATAAGAATTAACCAATCTTAAATTTACACAGAGACGACTAGAACGAATGTGACTGCTTTTATTTCCTGCCATGCAGGGACACAAGACCGCCATATTCCCGCTAAGGATCCAATCAGGTCTGCCTGAAAAACTGACAGGCGAACCTGATCAGACAGCCCGTGTGAAAGGGGCCAAGCAGGGAGATGACAAATAATAAATTCATTTTAATTAACCACTTCCTTCCCGCAGGACGACTATATACGTCCTGTCTTTGAAGAGAAATACCGTTGTTATGGTAGCAGCTAGCTACCATAACCCCGTATCTTCTTCAAGAGCCGGCGGTTCTCTTTCAGATAAAAGTGGTCTCTGCAGCAGATTCGCAGCGAGATCACTTTTATCGGCGGCAGGAGAGGGCCCCCCCTACCGCCGCTCTCCGGTGCCCTTCACCGCTTACCGTGGCCGTCGGTAACGGCGGAGGCGATCCGGATCTGTCCCTGGCCTGACATGGAGACGAGTGAGGGGAAGATGGGCCCCCCGCCCGCCCGTCTCCAAGTCATTGCAGGGCGGAAGCGACCTCAAAGCTCTTGAAGGGACATTTTATTATTTTTTTTTCAAATGACAATTTTTTTTTTTAATGCATTTTAGTGTAAATATGAGATCTGAGGTCTTTTTGACCCCAGATCTCATATTTAAGAGGTCCTGTCATGCTTTTTTTCTATTACAAGGGATGTTTACATTCCTTGTAATAGGAATAAAAGTGACTTTTTTTTTTTTTTTTTTAAAGAACAGTGAAAAAATAAAAGTTAAAATAAATAAGAAAAAAAAAAAAATTTTTTAAATATGCCCCATCCATTGTAATAGAAATAAAAGTGACACCATTTTTATTTTTTTTAAAAAAACAGTGTAAAAATAAAAAGTAAAATATATAAGAAAAAATAATAATTTTTTAAAATGCGCCCCATCCCGCCGAGCTCGCTTGCAGAAGCGAACGCATATGTGAGTAGCACCCGCACATGAAAACGGTGTTCAAACCACACATGTGAGGTATCGCCACGATCGGTAGAGCGAGAGCAATAATTCAAGTCCTAGACCTCCTCTGTAACTTAAAACAAGCAACCTGTAGAATTTTTTAAACGTCGCCTATGGAGATTTTGAAGGGTAAAAGTTTGTTGCCATTCCACGAGCGGACGAAATTTTGAAGCGTGACATGTTGGGAATCAATTTACTCGGTGTAACATTATCTTTCACAATATAAAAAAAATTGGGCTAACTTTACTGTTTTCTTATTTTTTTAATTAAAAAAAGTATTTTTTCCCAACAAAAGTGCGCTTGTAAGTCCACTGCGCAAATACAGTGTGACAGAAAGTATTTTAATGACCGCCATTTTATTCTCTAGGGTGTTAGAATAAAAAATATATATAATGTTTGGGGGTTCTAAGTAAAGGGAAGGAGATGAGCAGGCAGTGAAAACAGGTAGGGAAAGCTCCATTAGCATTGGTGGATGTCTTGTCATACCAACGGCCACCACCAGAGGGCGCCCGATTGCAGAAGGAACCATAGGACTGCAGTAGGCCTCAAAGCCGGGGCCTCAATTACCGGCGCGCACCAACGCGATCGCGCCGTGAGTGGGGGGGTGTCGAACGGACACAGGATACTCCAGCTGTGCTGCCCCAGGCGCCAGGTCGCTAATTCTAGTCGCAAATGCGACCTGGCGCCCGGGGTTTGTCGAGCCCTGACTTAAAAGCATATGTGTATTGACATGGTTTGGCAAGTAACAGCGCTTTTTTTGAATCAATCAGACCTGTTCGCGTTCTCCTTCCTCCCACCGATCAGTGTGTCTAGCACACAGGCAGATCGGATGGCGTCACTGGCTCCTCCCGACGCGTTGCTTCACATTACTTTATCAAGGGTAGCCATGTGACCGCACAGACTCCATCTTTATGCTCGGGATAGCGTGCCGGTTGTCATAGTGACTGCAGTGAACATCGAGACATCATCTTGATTCAGCGCTAATAAACTTTATTATATAAACACAGCATACACAATTAAAACTACTAATTTAAAAACCACAGTTATTACTCCAAGACATCTTCATATACATTAAATAAATTATATATATATATATATATATATATATATATATATATATATACACATATATATATATACATACATACATACATACATACACACACTGGTTGTTTTATTGTTTCTAGTTTACTCCCTCTAGTGGTCATACATATGTCAGCCTTTCATGCCGGCAGCATGTGAGTTTACCCTTACGGCAGTGAATGCATGATGTTGATTATCTACTCCCTCTAATGGTCAGACACATGTAGGTCATTCAGGTTGGCTGTGTGTGGATTTCCTCTCTTAGCAGTGAGTACATAATTCATACTGACACTTACAGCAATATTACTTCTTACTAGGTATTCGCCTCTATCTACCTGTACGTATACATTATCAGCAATACCTTATTTTTTAAACATTTGTATAGAATAAAATAATAAAATGGTTAAAATTGTTCTCAGAAACTTTCTAAAAACTTTCTTAAAAACTCTTAAAAAAAACTGTTATGGACTGCAAAAACTCAAAAATCAGAGATAAAACAATTTAGATCAAATTCAATATTTAAGCCTCTAGGCGCTAAAGTGTCAAATTCAAATATCCATCTGGATTCACTTTTGCTGAGTTCTCTTATTTTATTACTCCCTCTCCAATGAGGCTTATATTTATCGCCCAAAATTTGAGTGACGTTTGATCCCTATTGTGATGAGAGGCAAAGTGACGTGACACATTGTGCTTGAGGAACCCATTCTTTATGTTCTGTATGTGTTCTCTTAAACACTTCCATAGGGGATCTTTTGTTCTCCCTATATATTGTAGTGAGCATGAGCACTCGAAGATGTATACCACCCCTTCGGTTCTACAAGAAATAAAATCTCTGATGGGGTGTTCCTTAGTGCTGGTGGACACAAAACTGGTACATTTTTGCCCACTAAAATTCGTGTTTTTACAAGCTTAACACTTTTTGCATTGAAAGAATCCCTTTCCCTGAAAGAAGGACAATTTATTTGATTTATTAGGGGGATCCTTAATGTTCTTTACTACCAAGTCTCTAAGTGTGGGAGCCCTCCTATAGATAAAGCGTGGTCTATCAGGCAAGACCGATTTTAATTGTCTGCCTTAAGGAGTGACCAGTCTAGTAATAATCTTTTCAATCTCCTTATGTTGAATATAATAATTCATTATGAGTGGAATATCAGGAAGCTTGGTTTTTGGTTTTTCTTTATCCTGGATTAGAGTGTCTCTTGGGATTCGATAGACTTCTTGTATCTTCACTATAAAATTTTGTTCCTAGTGCCTTGGCCTGTTCCAGAAAAATGCTATCACCAGAGCAATTTCTTCTGCGGCGTACCATTTGACCCTTTGGAATATTTATTAACCATGGGTCATGTGGCAGCTATCTACTGGGATATAGCTATTTCGCTCCACCGATTTGAAGAAAGTTTGAGTGCTTATAGTACCTTTATCCAATTGTATTGTTAGATCCAGAATATTCACCCAACTATTGCTGATCTCGTAGGTCAAATTGATATTCTTTTGATTATTTAGTTTTTCAAAAAAAATGTATTACACTCGCTTTATCACCCTTCCATATCAGGATACAGTGGTCTATAAATATCCTATATAGGATTAGATCTTCTGGTATATCTGAATAAATCGCCTGCTCCTCCCATTTGGCCATGAAAATATTGGCAACACCTTCAGCATACTTGGCCCCCATTCCTATGTCATTAAGTTGTCTATAAAATTCACCATTAAGCCAAAAATAGTTATGTTCTAAGCCATAAGCCATACATCTTAAAGTGGTTGTATACCTATAATAAGACTTACCTGTAGGTAAAAAAAAAAATATCTCCTAAACCTGTACGGTTTGGGAGATATTTCCCTCGCAATGAGCCGCTGACTGCAGCGGCGCATGCGCACAGGGGATTCTCGGCTATAAGCCCGGCAGATGCCGGACCTTGCCGAAAAGAAGTCTCCCGCGCGCATGCGCGGGAGTGACGACATCGCAGCTCCGACCACTCACAGCGCCGGAGCCGCGATACCCGGAAGACACGCCGAGGGGAAATGTCAGTTCCCTCGGCATTGACCAGGTGAGATGCCGGCGCCTTGTTCGAAGGTAAGTATCTCATAATGAGCTAGTATGCGGTGCATACTAGCTCATTATGCCTTTTCCCTTACAGGTGTAGGGAAAGAAAAAAAAAGTCAGCGGGAGCGGGTTTACTACTGCTTTAAGATGTATCATTTTTGTTTGGAGATAAGGTTTCTAAAGTGGTCCATAGCCCATCTTGAGGCAGAAATGGCTTCTTCATGGTCTATTATGGTGTACAATGACGATACATCTTCTGTAGCTATAAGATAGTTTTCTTCTGATCTCAGTTCAACATTATTGAGTATCTGTATTAAGTGTTTGGTGTCCTTCAGATAGGAGCCCGTTTTTGACACCAAGGGTTGTATGAAATTGTCCACATATTGACCTAGTCGGGCGTTAATGGACTGAATCCCATTTATGATGGGTCGTCCCGGTGGATGTGCTTGGTTTTTATGAATTTTCGGGACTGTATAGATTAATCGGAATTCTGCACGTATCTGGTGCCAGATATTTTGCCTCTTTTTTAGTAAGAATGTTCTTCAAGCTTCCTCTCAATATCAACCCTGATAATTCTTCCTAGTACTCCTTTGTTGGATTCTTTTTTAATTTAATATAAGTGTTGACATCATTCAGCTGGTCCTGCAATTCTTTGTAATAATACTCCTTTGATAAAACCACGATTGCTCCCCCTTTATCAGCAGGTCTGATTATTTGTTTGTTTTCCTCCAGTTCCTTAATTCCTTTCTTGATATTAAATGGATCATTTGTTCTTTTAACTTTGAATTTTTCCAAATCCTGTATGACCATCCGATCTGCCTGTGTGCTAGACACACTGATCGGTGGGAGGTAGGAGAACGCAAACAGGTCTGATTGATTAAAAAAAAAGCGCTGTTACTTACCAAACCATGTGAGTCAATACACATATGCTTTTAAGTCTATTATGTGGAGGTAGTTTATTGTGCAATGATATTCCCCCTTTCTTTCCTACGGTTGCATGAATGTAAATGGGAGGAAACTGAAACTATCAGTGGAGGGTGTCAGAGGTGCAGGAGGTGAGACTCGCATCTCTAAGGAACTATTGACTAAAACTAGCAGCTATAGCATCTGCGGTGTGTTCTCCTGCTGAGCGCATATAGAACATTCACCCATAGCCCCTGAAGGATCCAGATTACCATCCAATTTTTGTCTTTGTTCTTTTGGTTTATTTTAATGAAGGCATTATGAAAATTGATTTTATTATATCTGCGGCATCTGTTCAATAGGCATGTGCTTCACTTTATTTTGTATTTCACTGCATTATGTACAATATGTATATGTTTTAGGAACTTAATTGTAGAACACCTTTTTCTTATTAGAATATTAGTTTATTTTATGCTGCTTGCGGCTAAGATCTCCATTGGTGGAGCTTGGAAGTCTCCCTCTGTATCAGTTCGCCTCATCCTGGATAATGTTACATGAAAAAGTGGCTAGTATCATTAACGATAAACAGAAATTATTTGAGCGAACCTGGGAGCCTTGGGTGAAGTATGTTAAGATACCCTCGTCTCCGGCACTTGGCTGATTGTATGTTACCATGGTCCACTAAGAGGCCTAGGTCTCCCTTTTGCTGTTGCTTATTACTTTTTCTCTCTTCTCCCTCCTTCTCGATTTCCTTGTTTTTCTCTTTTCCGTTCTATGGAGTTGGTTATGCTCTTTCTTTTTGGAACATTGCTGTTTAGCATGCCAGCTCAATGTGTACACAGAGAGTTGGGATCCTCTATGACTTGTCAAGTATGGCACTACCTGGGCGCTACTACTGTGTGATTATGCAGCTAGGTGACTGGGGTTGCTTGTTTTGGGAAAAAAATTCTGCTCCTTAAAACGCTAAAAAAAACTTTTTTTGTTTTTATCCTTGACTGAAAGTATATTACAGGATGGCCATGTCGCCTACCACCCTACGACACAGTTTGCTCCCATATGGGGTGTCTAGAGGCGGTGGGTGACACCCTTAACGCACATTCGCATTGACATGGCTTTTGATGTTTGAGGAGGACTGCGACTCATGTGGTGAAACTGTGCTCATATTTGACTTTTCGTTATGCGCTATAACATACAACAGAATGTACCAATGTTTCCTATTCCTTTATGAAAATCTCAATAAAAACTATTGGAAAAAAAAAAAAAAAAAAAAAAAGGAGAATGAGGGATCCGATGGGATCCAGCTAACAAAAAGAAGAGCCAGACCTAACTGGTGCCCTCGTGTGTAAGGGGCCTTAGACCGGCCATAAATGACTTTTTTTTTTTGAAGAGCCAGCGGGCTGTTTGAAAACAAAGGGATTCCCCCCATCCACACAAGAGAGGCGGATGAAGGAATCCCCCCGCTGTGTCATTGTATTCCGACAGCGGGACTCCTCTGCTGTCAGAATACAATAATCAGCATGCGGTAGTCGCTGATCAACAAAAGTTTTTCAACATTCTCATTTGACAGAAGTCAATCGTAAATCGAATTGTCGAACTGGGAATGGTAATACATGAATCAAAATTTGGGCAGTCCCTGCTGAATTTTGATCCATCTATGGCCAGCTTTGCATAATAGGTCACCTGGAAGGCCTCATGTGCACAACTTTTGGAGGCGCAGGCACACATTTATCATGAGTTCCCCAAAAGTAAAACACCCCTGCTTGGTGAATAAATCATATGCGACCCTCCAAACATCCATGTGCAGGAGGCCAAAAAGCAGCCTTTATATACTTACCTTTCCAGCAGCCAGTGTATTAAAAAGCCATCACGTCACTGCTACACAGCTGCGGCAGGTATTCCACATTTCCAGGTGTGTAGAATAATTGCTTACCTCATTACTGTGGTTCCTTTAACTGCCTCATCCAAGATGGAGGAGGGAATCACATTGGCTAGCAGGGGAAACAAGGATTCAACACATTTAACAGTTGAATACTTATAGCAGCTGGAGAACAAGGATGTGGTGGCTTTTCAATACAGTATGTAGGCCACTGAAAAGTTAATTAAAAAAAAAAAAAAACACACAACACAGGTGACCTACTGTGCTGACAGAGTCACTTTAGCCCAAAACAAGATACCACCAGGACACCATATTTAAATAAATGGGGCACTTCAGTGTCACCAAGAGAAAGTAGTGACGTTTTGAGGCCATGGATCCTGGTCACACATGGTAAAATTCACTTAACCCCCGCTTCTTACTCAGGAACCAAAGTCAGAAACCTTAAACGGAATCAAAGAAAAGAACCCGCAGCTCCAGGTGAGGCAATGCAGCCTAATAGAAACTGTGGGTGCCCGCCCCGACTCGCCCCCGTATGCAATACAGAACCAAGAAATGGCTGCACACCACGACTAGTACCAAGATCTTTCATTGGACATCCCAAAAGTGACACCATAGACCACAACACTTCCCTGTTCTGTTCTGAGAGGAGTCACAGATCCGGTGTTCCTAATAGCTAGGAACCACTTCCTCTAGTCAGTCCCCTCCCCCTTCAGTTAGAATCACCACCCAGGGAACACAGTTAACCCCTAGATCACCCCCTAGTGTTAACCCCTTCACTGCCAGTGACATTTCTACAGTAATCAATGCATTTTTATAGCATTGATCGCTGTATTAATGCCAATGGACCCAAAAATGTGTCAATAATTGCCCGATGGGTCCGCCATAATGTCGCAGTCACGATAAAAATCGCAGATTTCCGCCATGACTAGTAAAAAAAAATAAAAATACAAAATGCTATAAATCTATCCCCTATTTTGTAGACGCTATAACTTTTGCGCAAACCAATCAATATTATTGCGATTTTTTTTTACCAAAAATATGTAGAAGAATACAGATCGGCCTAAACTGAGAAAAAATAGGATCATTATTACAGCTTACCTGTAAAATCCTTTTCTTGGGGTACATCAATGGACACAGAGCCTTAAGTAATTACTTAATGGGTTATAGGCCACCTTCAGGTGTTGACACTGGTTATACCCAATCAAGGAAGTTCACTCCCTATATAACCCCTCCTCCTTCCAGGAGCACATCAGTTTTTGTAGCAAAGCAATATACTTAATCCCAAAAGAGGGAAGGGACCTCTGTGTCCTATGATGTACACCAAGAAAAGGATTTTACAGGTAAGCTGTAATAAAAAAATCGTATTTTCTTTATCGTACATCATAGGACACAGAGCCTAAGTAATTACTTAATGGGACGTCCCATAGCAATGCTACTTGAGGGGAGGGAGACACAACCCGCAGGGTACCCACAGACTTGAGGATTTATACTGCTACCTGCAGCACACTGCGCCCGAAGGCAATATCCTCATACCTCCTTACATCCACCTGATAAAATCTTGTGATTTCAATGGGCAGGAGCGGGGAAGGAGCAGTGTATACACCGCTCCAAAGATGCTGCTAGCAGGATATTATATAGCGTCCTGCCAGCGCACCGCTCTAGTGTGAAAGCCCTCGGGGCTTTCACATTGGAGACACAGCAGCGGCTCTTTCAGAGCGCTTCGCAGGCGCTATTTTCAGCGCTGTAGCGCCTGCAAAGCGCCCCAGTGTGAAAGGGATCATAGTGGTGGATTGAATGAGGGAAGTAATGAATTGCACCTGTAGGTATGGAGTGTTAAGTGGAGAAGGTATCTGTACATTTGACTTCTAAGATTTGACTTATTTAACTACTTCAATATCAGGAACTTTCGCCCCTTCCTGCCCAAGCCAATTTTCAGCGCTGTCACTTTTTAAATAATTGCGCGGTCATGCTACGCTGTATCCAAACTAAATTTCTATCATTTTGTTCCCACAAATAGAGGTTTCTTTTGGTGGTATTTGATCACCTCTGCGGTTTTTATTCTTTGCTAAACGAATAAAAAAAAAATTGAGGGAAAAAAAAAAAAAAAAGTTTGTGTTTCGGTTATAAAAAAACTTTGTAAATAAGTTTTCTCCTTCACTAATGAGCACTGATATGCAGCACTGATGGGCACTTATGGGTGGCACTAATAGCGGCACTGCTGGGCACTAAAAGGCTGCACTGATGGGTACTTATGGGTGGCAGTGATAGCAGCACTGCTGGGCACTAAAAGGCTGCACTGATGGGTACTTATAGGTGGCACTGATAGGCATGACTGATAGCACTGGCAGGCATTGTTAACCACTTGAGCCCCGGACCATTATGCTGCCTAAGGACCAGAGGTCTTTTTCCAATTTGGCACTGCGTCGCTTTAACTGCTAATTGCGCAGTCATGCAATGCTGTACCCAAACGAAATTTGCGTCCTTTTCTTCCCACAAATAGAGCTTTCTTTTGATGGTATTTGATCACCTCTGCGGTTTTTATTTTTTGCGCTATAAATGGAAAAAGACCGAAAATTTTGAAAAAAAATGATATTTTCTACTTTTTGTTATAAAAAAAATCCAATAAACTCAATTTTAGTCATACATTTAGGCCAAAATGTATTCGGCCACATGTTTTTGGTAAAAAAAATGTCAATAAGCGTATATTTATTGGTTTGCGCAAAAGCTATAGCGTCTACAAACTAGGGTACATTTTCTGTAATTTACACAGCTTTTAGTTTATGACTGCCTATGTCATTTCTTGAGGTGCTAAAATGGCAGGGCAGTACAAAACCCCCCCAAATGACCCCATTGTGGAAAGTAGACACCCCAAGGAAATTGCTGAGAGGCATGTTGAACCCATTGAATATTTATTTTTTTTGTCCCAAGTGATTGAATAATGACAAAAAAAAAAAAAAAAAAAAATATTTACAAAAAGTTGTCACTAAATGATATATTGCTCACACAGGCCATGGGCCTATGTGGAATTGCACCCCAAAATACATTCTGCTGCTTCTCCTGAATATGGGGATACCACATGTGTGGGACTTTTTGGGAGCCTAGCCGCATACGGGGCCCCGAAATCCAATCACCGCCTTCAGGATTTCTAAGGGCGTAAATTTATGATTTCACTCTTTACTGCCTATCACAGTTTCAGAGGCCATGGAATGCCCAGGTGGCACAAAACCCCCCCAAATGACCCCATTTTGGAAAGTAGACACCCCAAGCTATTTGCTGAGAGGCATG
Source organism: Lithobates septentrionalis (assembly GCA_037952835.1). Lineage (NCBI taxonomy): Eukaryota > Metazoa > Chordata > Amphibia > Anura > Ranidae > Lithobates > Lithobates septentrionalis. Next base: position 28,100 of record JBBDGP010001702.1, read on the forward strand.
GTGAGTATTTTGCAGCTCTCATTTGTTTTTGAAAATGAAGAAAGACAAGAAAAAATTTTTTTTTTTCTTTTTTCAATTTTCAAAACTTTGTGACAAAAAGTGAGGTCTGCAAAATACTCACTATACCTCTCATCAAATAGCTTGGGGTGTCTACTTTCCAAAATGGGGTCATTTGGGGGGGGTTTGTGCCACCTGGGCATTCCATGGTCTCCGAAACTGTGATAAGCAGTCAAGAGAGAAATCAAAAATTCACGCCCTTAGAAAGCCTGAAGGCGGTGCTTGGTTTTCGGGGTTCCGTACGCGGCTAGGCTCCCAAAAAGTCTCACACATGTGGTATCCCCGTACTCAGGAGAAGCAGCAGAATGTATTTTGGGGTATAATTTCACATATTCCCATAGCATGTTTGAGCAATATATCATTTAGTGACAATTTTGTGCAAAAAAAAAAAAAAAATTGTCTCTTTCCCGCAACTTGTGTCGCAATATAAAATATTCCATGGACTCGACATGCCTCTCAGCAAATAGCTTGGGGTGTCTACTTTCCAAAATGGGGTCATTTGGGGGGGTTTTGAACTGTCCTGGCATTTTATGCACAACATTTAGAAGCTTATGTCACACATCACCCACTCTTCTAACCACTTGAAGACAAAGCCCTTTCTGACACTTTTTGATTACATGAAAAAGTTTTTTTTTTTTGCAAGAAAATTACTTTGAACCCCCAAACATTATATATTTTTTTAAAGCAAATGCCCTACAGATTAAAATGGTGGGTGTTTCATTTTTTTTTTTCACACAGTATTTGCGCAGCGATTTTTCAAACGCATTTTTTGGGGAAAAAACACACTTTTTTAAATTTTAATGCACTAAAACACACTATATTGCCCAAATGTTTGATGAAATAAAAAAGATGATCTTAGGCCGAGTACATGGATACCAAACATGACATGCTTTACAATTGCGCACAAACGTGCAGTGGCAACAAAATAAATACATTTTTAAAAGCCTTTAAAAGCCTTTACAGGTTACCACTTTAGATTTACAGAGGAGGTCTACTGCAAAAATTACTGCCCTCGATCTGACCTTCGCGGTGATACCTCACATGCATGGTGCAATTGCAGTTTACATTTGACGCCAGACCGCCGCTTGCGTTCGCCTTAGTGCGAGAGCAGGGGGCGACAGGGGTGCTTTTTTTTTTTTTTTTTTTTTTTTATTATTTTTTTGCTTTTTTATCTTATGTTTAAACTGTTCCTTTCATTTTTATTTTTTTTTAATCATTTTTATTGTTATCTCGGGGAATGTAAATATCCCCTATGATAGCAATAGGTAGTGACAGGTACTCTTTTTTGAAAAAATTGGGGTCTATTAGACCCTAGATCTCTCCTCTGCCCTCAAAGCATCTGACCACACCAAGATCGGTGTGATAAAATGCTTCCCCAATTTCCCAACGGCGCTATTTACATCCAGCGAAATCTAAGTCATAAAATGCTCGTAGCTTCCGGTTTCTTAGGCCATAGAGATGTTTGGAGCCACTCTGGTCTCTGATCAGCTCTATGGTCAGCTGGCTGAATCACCGGCTGCATTCTCAGGTTCCCTGTTGAGACAGGAGAGCCAGAGAAAAACACGGAAGACGGTGGGGGGGGGGGGGGCATTCCCTCCCACGGCTTGTAAAAGCAGTCTAGAGGCTAATTAGCCGCTAGGATTGCTTTTACATGAAAGCCGACCGCTGGCTGAAAAGAATGATACCAAGATGATACCTAAACCTGCAGGCATCATTCTGGTATAACCACTCAAAGTTGTGAATGGCGTACCTGAAGACAAAAAAATGGTTAACAATAAAGCACAGTAAACGGTAAAGTATAAAAAATTGCATACCTGAAAAGCAAACATGATAAAGCATAATAACAATAAAACATTGCAGAATAGAATACAGTAAAAAAGAGCAGAACAATAGAGAGAATAGAGAGAGAGAGAACAATAAAACGACAACTATTTTTTTTTATTTTATATATATATATTTTTTTTTTTTTTTTTTTACACTTTTTTTGTAACTAACTTTTATAACTGTAACCGGTTCCAGGTTCGGGTCTCTCAAAATGCGATGGCATCTTGGGAGACCCTGTGAAAGTGCGCCTAGTCTGTGCAATGCTGTACCCTACGCTAATACTCAACTAGTGAATGGTAGCGTTCAAAACATTCACCAATGCAAAGACCAGGATTGTCAGGACAGGAGGGACAATAATAGCGGGTGTCACGCCTATATCCGCGCTAGCTGCAGACACAATATCTTTTTTGGGGGCGTTCGCTGGGTAGGGGTACTCGGGAGGACATAAAGAAAATGCCTCTCATGCAGCCGACTGCATTTGGTTGGGGATGTGAATGGGGGAAGTACGGGCGCTGCAGAAGCGGTGGGTTCCCAATTAGGATTGGCGAATGCAGTAGGAAGGGCACGACGGGCCTGTGTTTGTCTTTCTGGTGGCAGCGGGACACTACTTGTGCTTGCCACCTCGCCAGCTTGAACTGCACTTATGGGACTCGCCACGTCACCAAGTGTTACTGCAGTGCTGGTTTGACTACGACCGGGGTGTACTAGGCCGCTGGCGCTTGCCAGTTCACCAAAACGCTACCAAAAAATCTGTTGGCGATCGCAGGGATCAGGCCTGACTCTGCGAACGCTGCAGTTATGCGTTTTAGTCTTTTGTAAGTGACAGTGATCGATCGATACTGCACTTGGGTGGGCTGGGCTGGGCCGGGCGGAGGGGCAAAACGCAGGTGCTAGCAGGTATCTGGGCTGATCCCACTAACACTGCGTTTGTGAGAACCCTAAACTGCTGGGGATGCTAGTATAGATCTGATCGGATCAGATATTGATCCGTTCAGATACTATACCACTAAGGGTGGTGTACGGTGCGTGCGTGGGTGTTAGCGGTACTGGCGCTAACCTGACGCTGCCTGGGGCTGGTGCTTGCCAGTTCACCAAAATACTACCAAAAAAACTGTTAGCGATCGCAGGGATCAGGCCTGACTCTGCGAACGCTGCAGTTATGCATTTAGTGTTTTGTAAGTGTCAGTGATCGATCGATACTGCACTTGGGTGGGCTGGGCCGGGCGGAGGGGCAAAACGCAGGTGCTAGCAGGTATCTGGGCTGATTCCGCTAACACTGCGTTTTTGGGAACCCTAAACTGCTGGGGACACTAGTATAGATCTGATCGGATCAGATATTGATCCGTTCAGATACTATACCACTAAGGGAGGCGTATGCTGCGTGCGTGGGTGTTAGCGGTACTGGCGCTAATCTGACGCTGCCTGGGGCGACGCATATCACCGCCGGGCGATCAGGGGGCTAAACCTTTATTCGGTAATAAACGGCGGGTGCCCTGACACTATAAAAAATAAACAAACTAACCAGCGTCAACCGTAACGGTTATACGGTGATCAGTGGTGAAAGGGTTAACTAGGGGGCAATCAAGGGGTTAAAACATTTATTCGGTAGTATATGGGGGTCCCTGACGCTATAAAAACGCTGACGGCGAACCTAAATATTTATGTCCCTAACTAGCGTCACCAGCGACACTAATACAGCGATCAGAAAAATGATCGCTTAGTGACACTGGTGACGGGGGGTGATCAAGGGGTTAAAACTTTATTAGGGGGGGTTAGGGGGGTACCCTAGACCTAAAGGGGGGTAATACTCACTGTCCCAACACTAACTGTCACAAACTGACACCAATGCAGTAATCAGAAAAAAAAAAAAAAAAAAAACTGCTGGTGTCAGTTTGTGACAGGGGGGGGGGTGATTGGGGGGGATCGGGGGGCGATCGGGGGGGGGATCGGGGTGTTTTGTGTGCCTGGCATGTTCTACTGTGTGTGTGTGTTGGTGCACTCACATTGATGTCTTCTCTCCTCGGGCCGGAACGGAAATTACCGACCCGAGGGGAGATGACATCATTTCCTTTGCTGCTGTTTAGCATACAGCAGCAAAGGAATGATTCGATTGGCCGGCGGCGATCGCGAGGGGGGGCCACGAACGGATGGTCTCCCCCTCACCACCGATCGCCGGGGCACAAAGGACGACCGCCTCGGGCACCGGGGGGGGGGGGTCCGATCGGACCCCCCACCCGCGGAAGGCAAATCACGTACACTGTACGTGATTTTGCCTGTCCGTGCCACTTTGCCGACGTACATCGGCGTGAGGCGGTCGTCAAGTGGTTAATGGGCACTGATTAGTATCTGCCCTGGTGGTCTAGTGTGGCATACCTGGTGACCAGGGGGGTGGGTATCCGGAGATCCCATCAGGAGAGCCACTGATCGCCTCTCCTGTACTCGCGTCTGTCAGGCGCAAGTGAGGAAAAGCCGATAAAACGTCTCTTCCTGTTTACATCGTAATCAGCCGTGACTGGACATGGCTGATCAAGTGGTAAAGAGCCTCCGTCAGAGAACCCCCGTTCCGCCCGACCTATAGCAGAAGGACGGCTGGAAGTGGTTAATCACTTCCGGACCACCCACATACTGCGGCAGGGCGGACCCGTACGTCAATTCATGCACGAGATACTGTGGGGCTGCGCATGCTCCCTGCACGTCGGAGGAGCGCGCGCGGGTCCAGTGGACTGTATGTCTGCCGGCCACCCGCGACCGCTCCATAGAGAGGCAGAAAAGGGATCTGCCTACGTAAACAAGGCAGATCCCCGTTCTGACTGGAGACAACACTGAGATCGGCTGTTCCTAGTGATGAGGAATAGCGATCTCTGTGTTGTCCCAGTGAGCACATCCCCCACACAGTTAAACACACAGAGGGAACACAGTTAACCCTTTGATCACCTCTAGTGTTAACCCCTTCCCTGCCAGTGTCATCATTTATACATTGATCAGAGCATTTTTTTAACACTGTATCGGTGTCAATGATCTCCAAAAAGTGTCACTTGGGGTCAGATTTTTCCACCGAAATGTCAGTCCCGTATAAAAAAAAAAAAAAAAAAAAAAAAAAAAAAAAAAATCGCAGACCGCTGCCTTTACCAGTAAGAAGAGTTTTTAAAAAGTCCCTAAATCTATCCCCTATTTTGTAGACGCTAAAATTTTTGCACAAACCAATCAACATACACTCAATGGAATTTTGTTTAACAAAAATATGTAGAAGAATATATATTGGCCTAAATTTATGAAGACTTTTTTTGGATATGTATTATAGTAAAAGAAAAAAATTTTTTCAAAAATTGTCACTCTTTTCGTTTATAGCGCAAAAAATAAAAACCGCAGAGGTGATCAAACACCACCAAAAGAAAGCTCTATTTGTGGGGAAAAAAGGACGTCAATATTGTTTGGGTACAGCGTCGCATGACTGCGCAATTGTTCAAGCGATGCAGTGCCATATCGCAAAAAATGGCCTAGTCATTAATGGGTAAATCCTTCTGGGGATTAAGTAGTTAATATACACACTGGACGGATTTATTTAAAGCACATGGGTGCAATTATTTGTTAAACCTTTTTTGAGAGTGGAGTTTGTTCACTTTGTGCTCTATGCATGATATTAATTTATTTTGTGGAGCGCTGCATAGTTTTAAGTGGTTGTAAACCTCCGACATGAAATATGAACAAAGCATATCCCTCTATAGTGTGTACTGTTCTCATTTCAGAACACCAAGTGTCATTTCTGTCTGCTGCCTCATTCCTCTGCTATCAACATAAATTCACTCCTGACAAGTTTTGACACCAAGAGAAAAATGGTGACAGATTGACATCCTCAGCTTTCTTCTTGTGTGCTGTGTGAAGGGGGGGGGGTGTCCCTTCCCCCCCAAATCAACTCTCAGAGATCTCCTCACTGATGTAACTTCAGCTTACCACCCCCTGCTTCTCAGAGCTTAGAGATCCTGGGTAAATTCTGCACTTTGAACGGATGTAGGGGAAAGAAGGCTATAGATAAACAGGTACAACTTATGTAGGAGTCGTCGTTTCATCTCTGTGCAACACCTGAGACCAGTCACTTTACTGGGTATATCTAAGGGTGTACAACCACTTTAATTTACTAGAATTTTTGGTATGAGCGATACACATATAGATGCTGGTTGCTTCATACACATGTATTAGATTTTATTTTATGTATTTATTTATTTTGCTTTGAGTCACTTAGTGGTAAAAGGTTGCGCAGATACACATTTATTTTTATAAAGCAAAGTTGTTTGCATTGTTTACAAGCTCTGTATATTGTGAATGAGTAAAGAGATCCCTTCACGACTCACATCCTTAAAGTGGAAGTTCAGCCTAAAACTAAAATCTCTAGAACTACTTGTATCCACAATCTAAGACCCCTTTCACACTGGGGCGCTTTGCAGGCGCTACAGCGCTAAAAATAGCGCCTGTAAAGCGCCCTGAAAGAGCCGCTGCTGTGTCTCCAATGTAAAAGCCCCGAGGGATTTCACACTGGAGCGGTGCGCTGGCAGGACACTAAAAAAAAAAAGTCCTGCTAGCAGCATCTTTGGAGCGGTGAAGGCACCACTCCTGCCCATTGAAATCAATGGGGCAGCGTGGCTATACCACCGGTTTAGCGCTGCAGCAGCAGCGCTTTGCGGTGGTTTTAGCCCTTTCTCGGCCGCTAGCAGGGGGGGTAAAATCGCCCCACTAGCGGCCGAATACCCCCTGCAAATACGACGCTAAAGCGCCGCTAAAAATAGTGGTGCTTTACTGTGGACGCCGCCCCCGCCCCAGAGTGAAAGGGTTTTAACGGTAATACACTATGGGAGCTTCATTCTCGTCTTCCCGGCCAATACTTGGCACCCACTTCCACACATCCTAGCGGGTATCGGCTTCACGGAGTCCTGGTTGATGTTTTTAGTGATCCATCCATGATACCTACATTAAAGGCCTTGGCTGGGTTATAGCCGCAAGCTGTTATTTGCTTGCCTTCTGGTAAGCGCATATTCCTTATGGTGATCAGCACTCAATGGTGGTGGAAGATTACGTTTTATTGTCACAACATTTTTACCTAAATTGTGTTTCACAAAAAATTGTGTTTTGTAATTGTATTTTCATTAATATTCATTTTTCATTGTTTTATATCTTATTTTTATTTATATTTTTTATTAATATTTTTTATTTAGACTTTTTGGGCCGTCATTCACTATTTTGGATTTATCACATATACCACTATTATTAAAAAGAAAAAGTTCTATTTGTCTCACATTGGTTTATCACCATTACGTGTATAACTTTTAGCGCAGCTATTGTTCTTATCATTTTGTATATATTCCATATACTAGTTGCAGCTACGTCTGCTTTTTAGGCCAAGCGCGGTATTAGCCTTCTTTTTACCAATGTGAAAGGGGCCTAAGACTAACCCATCTAGTCCTGTAAAGAAGAAATCGCTATACATACCTTTTCTGAAGCCGCTCCTGTCCGATCTCCAGCGGCGGAAGCTGTGTGCAGGAGACAGCCGACAACAGCTGGGAAATGAATGGGAAGCGACGTCACCCATAGGCTTCCGTTGCCTGCTCTGCACCCGCCTCCACAGAGAAGCCGCCGCTGACAGCTCAGCGTGGGAACTGACCAGATCAGCTTCAGATTGAGGATGCCTGTAGATTTAGAGATTTTATTTTTAGCCTGGAATTCTACTTTAACCTTTAAGGACCAGAAGGATTTGCCCCCTAATGACCAGGCCATTTTTGGCGATACGGCACTGAGTCACTTTAACTGACAATTGCGTGACCTTGCGACGTTGTACCTAAACAAAATGTATGTCCTTATTTTGCCACAAAAAGAGCTTTCTTTTGGTGGTATTTGATCACCTCTGCAGTTTTTAAACAAAAAAAAAAAAAAAAAAAAGTTACAATTTTGAAAAAAAATAAGAAGTATTTTTTACTTTTTGCTATACTAAATATCCAAAAAAAATAAAAATTCTTCATCAGTTTAGGCCAATATGTATTGTTCTACTTTTTTTTACCAAAAATAACACAATAAGCGTATATATTGATTGGTTTGCACAAAAGTTATAGCGTCTACAAAATAGGGGATAGATATATGGCATTATTAGCATTTTTAACTAGTAATGGCGGTGATAATCGTTTTTTAGCAGGACTGCGACGTTGCGGTGGACAGATCGGACACTTTTTTGAGACCATTTATACAACGATCAGAGCTAAAAATAGCCACTGATTACTGTATAAATGTCACTGGCAGGGAAGGGGTTAACACTAGAGGGAGAACAAGGGGTAAAGTGTTCCCTAGGGAGGCGTTTCTAACTGGGGGGGGGGGGGAGTGTAGTGACTGGAGGAGAGAGATCGCTGTTCCTAATCACTAGGAACTGCAGATCTCCCTCTATTCCCCTGTCAGAACAGAGATCTGTTTGTTTACATACACAGATCCCCATTTTGGCTCTCTCTGGAGCGATTGCGGGTGGCCAGCGTACATCGCGGCTCCTGGCCACGCCCATTGGCTCCGGCATCGTACCGCAGGCCCCTAATCACTCTTAAAGTGGCAAAAGTACACCCACGGCGATTCGCACAGCCGTGTCAACTCGCCGCAGTATAATGACGGCGGCTGGTCGGCAAGCAGTTAAAGCGGAGTTCTGCGGAAAAAAAAAAAGTCAGCAGCTACAATTACGGCAGCTGCTTACTTTTAAAATAAGGACACTTAACTGTCCAAGGTGCCCACCATGTCCTCACCCAAAGCCGAACTGTCCCTCGGCTCCCGGGTGGAGGCGCCAGCATCTTTAGTGAGGAAATCAGGAAGTGAAGCCTTGTGGATTCACAGCCTGGTTCCCTAGTGTGCATGCGCGAGTTGCGCTGCGCGTTCCGAGTGGTCCCTGCTGTCTTCTGGGACCTGTGTGTCTCCCAGAAGACAGCGGGGGGGGGGACAGAGGAGGGGCCAGACATGGCGTAGATCGCTGCAGGTTCTGTGGCGATCTATCGCCAGGAGTGGAAGCAAATACCTCTTTTAGACAGGTGTCTGCTCCCCCCTCCCCCTGAAAGGTGCCAAATGTGACACCGGAGTGGAGGAGGAACCGGATATGTGGAAGTTCCATTTTTGGGATGAACTCCGCTTTAAGATTGACAAACCTTGTGAAGATATATCCTGTATCTATCCTACATGATAGCGACTATTTAAAATCAATTTCTGGTCTACAGTACATCTTGGAATGCCATCAACAATAAAACATTTAAGAATTAAAGAAAAAATAATGAGACACCTTTGAAGTCACATCATTACTACAATCCATAAAAGGCTCCCGCACGTGTAGTCAGAATCGAGTCTCACTGGCATTGTTCTCTTCCTTCTCATACATCTGCCTCGGTGGCTCTTTATCAAAGGTTTTTACTTTGATACAAGACACATCTGGCTTTGTTGTCTCGTTTTGTCTGCATTATTAGCTTTTCATTGCCGTTGCATTGTGATGCAGATCTCAGAGGATGGAACATCTGTTATTACATTGCCTCTGTGTGTCACTATTCATTAGACGTCCTTCACACTTGATCACTTGATTTTTGGCGCCGCTAAAGAGACTTTGTCATTTTGCCTATTCAGGGAAAGAGTCAACTAGTCGTTGAGTCTAAAGTCTGGAACACATGGCTAGTTTTTTTTCTTTTTCAACCCCGCAGGCTGAACGAAAAAAAAAAAATGACAGCTCAGGTCGGAGGCGCTGTACTAACAATCAAATGTTAGTACAGCGATCTCCCTTGCTGTTCTAGTGCGTTCTGACGGGGGACCGGCATAAGCTGAGAGAGCTCATCAGGAGCCGGTCAGTAGACCTTTTTTGGTGATGCCGGCTTCTGTCGGACCAACTGCAGTACAGACAGGCCGAACGTCAGCCGTTTTTTATTGAACCGGCCAATACCACCCAACATTTGGCCCATGTGTACGAGGTTTAAAAGCAAGCCGTACACGGTTCAACTTCTATTCCTCAGCTTGAGTACAGCACAATGTGTTGTACGGGACCGTGGTTTTTAACCTTTGAGACCAGGACCCGATAAATTCTTTCAAAAATAAAAAGTATGGGAAAGCAAAAGCTGCATTGAAATGCTGAAAGGCTCTGGATGGGGCTTGCTGCCACTGTGGAGGGGGTGCTGTAGGCTGTGAAGTGGGTAAGGGCAGGGGTTCCCAACCACCGGGCCGCAGACCGGTGCCAGTCCACAGGCTCTCCGCAGGTGGGCTGCAAAGGTTGCTCTGTCACAGGTGCAGCGGTTGAGCAGAGAGATGACAACATCTCACCACCCGGCCAGCATCACCACAGTCCCCCCCAGCCACAAAGGCTGCTCTCCTAAATGTGCAGCCGCGGGTGAGCAGAGATTACATCATCTCTTACCGCCCACCTTGACTCTGGGACAAAGCCAATGCGCAAGTGCCAGTTTCCCGCTCGGACGCTGTAATGCTGGGGAGAGACGGCCATAAACCTCTTTCTCTGCAGACACTGTTGCCTGCCACCAAGTCTTTCACTGTTAAGGAAAGAAAAAAAAAAAAAAAAACACACACCTTACAAATTGCCTTTACATTTAAAAAGTGACAAGCTGCATCTGGTATTTTTTGGTGGCAGGCAACGGTGGGAAGCTTCAGCTGGTGGCAGGATAGTGACAATCAGCATCCGGCGGCAGGCAAGTGACAATCCGCATCTGGTGGCAGGCGCCGGCGGCATGTGACACTCCCAGGGCTCCAACTTATTCGGCATTAAGGTGAGTTGAACGATTTTATTTTATATTACAATTTAATAATAGAAATAATGCGCTTCAATCATCTGGACACCATATCAACCATGGTACCATGATGTTTGGAGTGCCAACACCAGCCATTGCCGTTAACGGATTAAAAATGGACATACGGAACAACAGTCTGGAAAGGGGCCTTAGACCTCATGCACACTGGACATTAGAAAAACACCAGCTTTACCCCTTTTTTTGCATTAGTGTTTTTTTTAAGCACATTTAGCAAGAAAACACAAGCTATGGGATCAAAAATGCTCAAAAAAGCCGGTTAGCCACAGTTTACAATCATTAGAGCATTTTGACAGCTCAAAAACTACTCTCAAAACCCAGCCATAAACCACTGATAACTGCCTGTGTGTGCATGGACACATAGGATAACATGCTGGGGAAATTACTTGCTGTAGGGAAAAAAAAATAATTGCCTGGGCTGGTGACATCACTTCCTCCTCGGCACAGGAAGTGCTCCGCTCTGCTCCCTCCCTCCTGTCAATCATCTGGGACCCATTACAGGTCCCAGGTGATTGAGCGGCCAATCACGGCGTCGCTCGCGCATGCGCAGTGGGTGCCAGGCTGTGAAGCCACAGCCCGGCGCCCACAGTTGAAATGCCGGCGCCAACGAGCGGAGGGGTGGGACGAGCGGGGCTTCGATCCCCCGCATCGCTGGACCCAGGGACAGGTAAGTGTCCAATTAAAAGTCAGCAGCTGCAGTATTTGTAGCTGCTGACTTTTAATTTTTTTTTTTTTTTGACGGCCCCCCTGGGTGGAACTCCTCTTTAACTAGAATAGGTAATAGAAACTAAACCCTGGTATCCACAAAGGCGGGCCATCTTATCCTCCACTTAGATCTGCAGTTATCACGGTGGTGCACACATGACCTGCTATGACACCAGCCATTTGATGGCTTGAAAGATCATTTAAGAGCCGACTTAAAAGCGCATTTGCAACCATGACTACCAAAGGCATGCCATGCATGTAGCATATACTGTGCATGCGTACAGCAGAAAGTAAATGAAAAGCACTGCAGAGAACAACCATAGTAGGTTTGATTAAAGTGTTACTAAACCCAGGACCCTGCATTCACTATATCTGGTCTCCCACAGTACACAGAACATGGAAATGAAATAATTTTAGAAAATTTAAACTGCTAAATATCTGATATTCTCATCAGCAGTATATAGCAGTCTTGTGACTTCTATCAGTGTGTGGTTAAAGGTTGTAGGAGGAGTTTTCATTCTCCTCTGTGTTATGAGGCTGCAGGACCCCCGACCCTCTGTCTGGACAGTGCTGATTGGCCCTGTGCTTATTGCATGCACTCTCCCAAGAAAAAAAAAAAAAAAACTCTAGCAATACACACCGAACTGAGTATGTGCAGTGACTCCAAAAGGTCCTGTCTTATCAGGAGATGGATTGCCGACTGTGGAAGAAGGGGAGGATCACAGAAGATAGGATCAAACAGCCTTTTTACACAATGCAGAGGATTAACCCCTTAGGTTCCAGTGAGTATAACAAGCATGCTTTACTGCATATACAGACTGATTTTACGGTTGTGGGTTTAGTAACACTTTAAGGATTTATTAACAACTTTTTTTTTATTTTTCTAGCTTGAGTTTTATTTTGGGAAAATCTTTGAATCCACTTTATAGTTCCACATTCTAAGCCCTCCTTCCACTGAGGCACTTTTTATAGGACAACCAGAAAAAAAGACTTTGGGTTGCAGGGAGATTTCATCGCTGGGTCTTTATGAGATATAAACATGCAGTAGCTAAACCAGCACTCCAAGCTCAGCCAGTAACTACAATATCACTTTTAGGTAAAATAATCCATTAGGGGGCTAATGCAGTCCAGTGATAACATATTCCTTCAAACCCCACTTCATCAATAATGGCCCAAAAACTGAACATTCCGCAATTCCAAGAAGCTGATCTCCGCTGAGAACGCAGCACATTCATGAGAGATTGCTTCCCTTTATAAAACCACAATGAAGGAAAGAGAGAGGACCAAAAAGAAAAATCTAAATAAAAGAGAAAAGCTGCTTCTACAGAGAGAGGTCATTGGGAAAGGCTGCTACTGTTCTGCAACAGGAAACTACAAAGAGCCGTTCTCTGTGCACAGGGAGCAAAGCCACTTCCGCTGCTATGAATAGTGTTCCCACTTCTCAGGGCCACACATCTACACAATGGGGTTAATGTTGGATAGAAAAGGATATTGTTCTACGTTTAGGCTGCACTCACACCTGAGCGATGCCGTGCTTTTTATTTATTTATTTTTTTTGATGCATTTTTCTCATAACAGCACAGGCCAGCCCATTCAAAACAAAAAAAAAAAAAAACACGCCAAAGTAGCTCAAATACCTTTTTTCGGTACTGAGCCACGCGCATTTTGCATTCCATGTTTTTTTTTTTTTTACACAACAAAACGTGGGATTGCTACACGTTTGGGGTGTCATTAAGAAATAACAGCACCATAAGCATGTCGCATATTTTAGCGCATTCCCTTAAATGTTAAAAGGGGTTGTAAACCCTCGCGGATTTTCACCTCAATGGATTCTATCCATTGAGGTTAAAAACCTCTTGTAGCACACCAGCCCCCCAGAGCCTCCCTTACCTGAGCCCGAAAGTTCCTGCGCAGGGGACGAGCACACCCGCTCCAGCTGGTGTTTTGGGTCCCGATTGGATTGATAACAGCGCAGCCATTGGCTCCCACTGTGGTCAATCAAATCCAATGACGCGGGAGCCAGGGGGCGGAGCAGAGTCCTGCTGTCTGTGTCAATGGACGCAGCAGCAGGACACGGGAGCGCGCCCCCCCAACCCCCCCCCCCGGTTCCCCCTGAGAGAGTGCTTCTCCGACGGGGTACTCGAGAAGAGGAGGAGCCAGGAGCACTCCAGAAGATGAGGATCGGAGCCACTCTGTGCAAAACCAACTGCACAGAGGAGGCAAATATGATTTTTTTTTTTTTAAACAAAAAAACGTTTTCATATCCTTTAAGGCCTCATGCACACCGGACATTCTATAAACACCAGTAGCGTTAGCTGTAGAAAGCTGCAGATTTTTTGCAGTAGCATTTTTCAGCTTTTTTTTTTTTCCTTTAACCACCTCAATACAGTGCATTTTCACCCCCTTTCTGCCCAAGCCATTTTTCAACTTTCAGCGCTGTTGCACTTTGAATGACAATTGCGCGGTCATACAACACTGTACCCAGATGAAATAGTTATCATTTTTTCCCCACAAATAGAGCTTTCTTTTGGTGGTATTTGATCACCTCTGCGGTTTATTATTTTTTGCGCTATAAACAAAAGCGACAAGTTTAAAAAAAACACAATATTTTTTACTTTTTGCGATAATAAATATCCAATTGTTTTTTCTCTAAAACAAATTTTTTCCTCAGTTTAGGCCGATATGTATTCTTCTACATATTTTTGTTTAAAAAAAAAAAAAAAAAAAATCGCAATAAGCGTATATTGATTGGTTTGCGCAAAAGTTATAGCGTCTACAAAATAGGGGATAGATTTATAACATTTTTATCCATTTCTTTTTTTACTAGTAACAGCGGCGAACTGCGATTTTTATCGTGACTGCAATATTGCGGCGGACACATCGGACACTTTTGACACATTTTTGGTACCATTCACATTTATACAGCAATCCGTGCTATAAAAATGCACAGATTACTGTATAAATGTGACTGGCAGGGAAGGGGTTAACACTAGGTGGTGATTGAGGGGTTAACTGTTTGCTAGGGAGTGTTTCTAACTGTAGCGGGAGGGGCCTCACTAGGGGAGGAGACCGATCGGTGTTCCTCTGTACTGGGAACACACCATCGGTCTCCTCTCCTCTGACAGGACCGTGGATCTGTGTGTGCACACACACACACAGATCCACGGTCTTGCTGTGTTACCGGCAATCGCGGGTGCCCGGCGGACATCGCGGCCGCCGGGCACGCGCACCGGGTGGGCCGGGAAAGCGAGGCCGTCATATATGATGCCCGCCTGCAACGAGAGCTGCGCCGCCTGGCCGTCAATTGACAGCCGGCGGTCAGCAAGCAGTTAAAGTGGAAGTAAACCCGAAAATTGTTTTTTTATTTTTTTTTTTTTTTTTTATCATACTGTGTAGAGTATAAGATTTCCTATTATTTGAGCCCAGTCTTGCCACACAGAGTTAGGCCTCTTTCACACTGACAATCTGTTCAGGTCCGCCTGTCAGTTTTTTTAGGCGGACCTGAACGGACCCTCCATAGAGCTCTATGGAGCGTCGGATGTCAGCGGTGACATGTCCGCTGACATCCGACCTGCTCCGATCCGAAAAAGTGTAACGGAGGAAAAACCTACTTTTCCATCCGTTTTTGGATTGGATCGGCGACGACAGACACTACGGTCTGTCATCATCCAATCCCCCATAGGGGAGAGCGGCGCTCTGACAGGTCCGTCGCTGCACAGTGAGCAGCGA
This sequence comes from Lithobates septentrionalis, assembly GCA_037952835.1. Classification (NCBI taxonomy): domain Eukaryota; kingdom Metazoa; phylum Chordata; class Amphibia; order Anura; family Ranidae; genus Lithobates; species Lithobates septentrionalis. The sequence continues at coordinate 43,222 of JBBDGP010001702.1, forward strand.
CAGACCTGTCCTCTGACTGCTCAGCGGGGATCGGCGGAGCGATCCCCGTGAGCAAGCGGATGTTCACGGGGCGGATCATGACGGATCCGCCCCGTGTGAAAGGACCCTTAATCCATCCCTGAGCAATCCTCTTTTATTGTTCAGCGAGATAAATCTTGACAAACTGGGAAAAACTTTGTCAAATCCTCCCCCTTGCTGTGAGTGACAGGTGATTTACATATCTCATGCACTAGCCTAAGGAGACATGCGGTATTTTTAAATTCCCTCCCCCACTCCTTTCTTCAGCAGCTCTGCAAGGATTGGCTGTTCCACACCTCAGCATGATTTGACATGCTGAAGTCATGTGGTTACTTTCCTGTCTTTTCACTGGATGTTAGAGATCATAGCATAAGTTCAGTGTAAGAAATACACAGGAGAAAATGCATATTGACAAGGGGAGTGTAGAGGTGGGCGGGGAGTCTACTGACATCACGACTCCACCCACCGAGCTCCAGACAACAGACCCACCCACTGAACATGCAGTTTTTCGTCTCTCATAACAGACAGAGGGGAGACATTTGACAGGTAAGGATACATGCAGGAGGCATGCATATCCTTATAGATAACCCCTATGGCAGTAGTTTAGAAAGGATGACATTGGGTTTACATCCCCTTTAAGCCAAACTATACCTCCCATAAAAGCTTATGGCTCAAAAATGCTGATAAACGCCAAATAGCAGCGTCTTTCAGTTTTTTTAGGCCAAGTACACACTGGTATTAAAAGCAGGGGTTTGAGAGGCATTAAAAAAGCGCCTATGCAAGTGATACAATGGACCGCATATAGTGCTTTTCACACTATCAAAACATGAAGCATTAGCTGCGCTTCAAAATTGAAGCCTTATGTCGTGTCAGAAGGCGCTGGAAGCCTTTCAACGTCTCCAATTCAAATATTTGGTAACGCTTCGCAAATGTTCTGGCAGGCAGTTGCGGTGCAGTTGTGGGGCGTTAAGATTAGTTTATTTCCTGTAATGAACTAGGCGTTTGTGGAGCGGTTTTAACGCACTTTAACGTTTATTAAACGCTTCAAAATTGCCCATAAGGTGTTTGGGAAGTATTTTTAACTCATCATAAAAGCTTGTAAAATGCCAGTCTAACGCCCATACTAAAGCTCATTAAAACGAGTCTTATCACGTTTGTTAAGCGTTAGAAATTTAGTCAAGTGTAAACAAGCCCTTAGAGCATTTTTACAGCTGAAAAACTCCTCTTAAAACCCACTAGTTCTGGGGTTCTTTCCCCCAGCCAGCAAATGTCCCCGGCAAAAAAAAGCCGATAACAGTTTATGTGTGCATGGAAACATAGGATAGCATGCTGGGGAGTTTACTGGCTGTAGGGAAAAAATAAAAACACATCTGAAGCCAAAAGACAGCAGCTGTAAAAACATCCAGTGTGCATGAGGCCTTAAGAGTAATTTCTCTTTTGTAGAGAAAACACCCCCGCCCCCGGGTGGTCTATGTATATTGAAACTTTGTGGTAGATTCCTACCTTTTGTTATTATGAAGAAATCCTTGTGTGTTTCTCTGTGTCCATGTGGAAAGTTAATCTAATGGAAGTGGTTCCAAAATTATCAGCCAGCTGCTGCACCTGCAGGACTCAAATAAGGAAAACTGTAGGGCCTGCATCCCTTTAGATGCAATTTCCTAATAGGAATATCTCACTAAAAATGAGATTTTTGTTGCAGGGGATGCCTGAAATCTGACTTGTATCTTAGTGAAGACTTCTGTGAAAATCAGTGAGCCAATCACACAAGCAGGAAATGGTATTTCTGGGGGGAATTCTGTGTACAGAACACCTCCAGGTAGCCATATTGCATTATATTTTACAGAAAACTACAGTGCTGCAGATTGAAAAAAGGTAATTTTTAACACCATTCAGTTACAATATGACTTGTGTCACAATTGTATATGCTATATTAAATATATTTTTTTGCCCCCCCACCCCCCGAAAGTAGAGTTACCCTTTAAAGTCTGCAACCATGAGCAAGGAGTGCACCACCCTGTTTCAATAGTAAATCGGCCAAAAAATTAATTCCAACCACTGAAATAGGCTCAATTACGGAGCTCCACCTAAGGTTCTAGATGGACCTACAGACATGCAATTGTTCCCCTATAAGACCAAAGCAAACATTCTCTGGCCTCCGTCACATGGGATTCTTGTAGCTGCTATGACCGGTATATGTGAACAGCTGCAGCCGCTCAGCCTGTACAAAGCAATGCCTGGATGAGAGGAGCTGTCCAGTTTGCAGGTATCAGCACAGCCAATGCCATCACGTAGGGAACGATGACCAACCCTATATGTAGACATATGCAACCAGAGTCCCTAATCTGTCCCTGACCACAGGTAACTTCTGGGAGTGCAATCAGCAGTGCCTCCTCTCAATCCATCATTGATCTGTACAGGCTGTACGGTCACAGCTGATTGCATACACCTGTCATCCCAGCCGCAAAAAAAAAGCAGATTCTTGCTGCTGGAATCTCTTCCATGCACATAAGGGTATCTAAAGGAATCCTTATGTCTGTAACCATCATAATCCCCTAAAGTGCTAGAAAAGTCCCCCTGGACACTTTTACCCACATGCTTGTAATAAAGCTTACCTGTAGGTACAAGGAATATCTCCTCAACATGCACCATTTAGGAGACATTCAGTTTCCCTGCAGCCGGTGATGTCGGCAGCGTATGCACTTGGAAAGAAACGGCATAACCACGCCATAAACTGTGATGCACACAGAAGGTTTTACCTTAATGCAGAGAATACATTAAAGCGTTTTTTTGGGGGGGGGTTAAAAAAGTATTGATCCTGTTTCTTTAAAGCATGTTATACAGCACAGTACTTGTGCTGTGTGATTTGGCCCCCTGTAACACCTGAAATACCTGGCTAATTCTGACAGTTTCTGCCCTTCTCCCTGTAAACTGACCGCGGTTCATCATGGCTGCTGAGCCCTGACACCGTGGTCAGTTTACATGCCTCCGTCATCTACAGCCTGCTATCTGCAGTTCCCCTTTTTGCTCCTGTGTCCTCCTCCCCCCTCCCCTCTCTGTCTGTCAGCTCTGTGTGTGAGCCTCCCCTCCCCTTCTATCACCGTTTGAAGAGCAGATCGCACATTAATGCTTCCAATCACCGCCAGCCCCTCTGCTAGGATTACATGATGTATATACTGTTTGCTATTTTCTAAAATTCTTCTTATGAACACTGATTTTCTTAACCCTGATCAGCAGTTATGTGACCGCCTGGTACTGTCTCTCTCTGCTGTAAGTATTACAGAGGGAGGGGCTGAGCTCTCCCTCTGATGTCTGCCGAGTGGTCATGTGACCGCCCGGCACCGTCTTCCTCTGATGTTTGTATTACAGAGGGAGATCATGTGACCGCCCGACAGATGTCAGAGGGAGAGCTCAGTCCCTCCCTCTGTAATACATACAGCGGAGAAAGACATTACAGAGGGAGGGACTGAGCTCTCCCTCTGACATCTGCCAGGCGGTCACATGATCTCCCTCTGTAATACAAACTTCGGAGGAAGACCACACCGGGCGGTCACATGACCGTTGATCGGGGATAAGAAAAACAGTATCCATAAGAAGAATTTTAGAAAATGGCATATGGTATATACATCATGTAATCCTAGCAGAGGGGCTGCCAGTGGCTGTGTGCACTGCCTTAAACACTTGAAAGTGGTTGTAAATGGCTGAAGGTTTCTTTCCCCCTTCATGCATTGTATGCATGAAGGTAAAAAACCTTCAATGTGCAGCTCCCCCTTCAACCACCCCTAATACTTACCTGAGCCTGATCACGATCCAGTGCTGTGCACGACAGCCTCAGCTCTCCCGGGTCTTTCTCCTCATTGGCTGAGACTCAGCAGTGGGAGCCCTTGGCTCCTGCTGCTGTCAATCACAGCAAGGGAGGCGGGAGCAGCGAGCTGTGCTCTGTATGTCTTAAAGCAGAGGTTTGCTGAAAAAAAAAAAATATTAAAAGCCAGCAGCTACAAATACTGCAGCTGCGGACTTTTAATACATGGACACTTACCTGTCCAGGGAGCCCGCGGTGTTGGCAGCCGAAGCCGATCCGTCCTTCGGCTCTCGGCTGCTGCCGCTGCCATCCTCTGTAAGGGAATAAGGAAGTGAAGCCGTGCGGCTTCACTTACTGGTTCCCTACTGCGCATGCGCGAGTCGCGCTGCACGTCCTCTCAGGTCCCTGCTGTCTTCTGTCTCACAGAAAACAGCAGGGGAGGACGGGGTAGGCGGCGGAAGTGGCATAGGTCACCGCAATCACCGCGGTGATTTATGCCAGGAAGTGGGAGCAAATACCTGTATTAGACAGGTATCTGCTCCCTCCTCCCCCCTGAAAGGTGCCAAATGTGACACCGGAGGGGGGGAGGAATCCAAAAAGTGGAAGTTCCATTTTTGGGTGGAACTCCACTTTAAAAGGACATACAGGGCCGCCTCAGGAGCAAGCACAAAGAAGTGCCCCCAGAGCAAGCCGTTTGGTCTGGGGGCATTCGGCAGGGGGGAGAGGCCAGGAGCGCCGGCGGGGGATCTGAGAAGAGGAGTATCGGGGCTGCTCTGTGCAAAACCAATACACAGAGCAGGTAAGTATGACATGTTTGTTATTGTCATATTTAAAAAAATAAAATAAATATAAATAAATAAAAAACACTTGTCAGCGCGCATGCGCGCGGTGCCGAGGTCGGACATGAACTGACTCCGCTCCGCACACCTCCGGCCAGATCAGCTACAATAAGCGAGAGGGGAACGAGCGAAACCCCACCAACCTAACATCCCGGAGCCTGGGAACAGACGATGCAGCGGAGAGGGTCGGGACACAACCGAAACCCCCCACAACACCTCAGGAACACTCGCGCTTCTAAGGCCCAGCAGTCTCCCTCTCCCAAGATGGCGCCTGGGAAGGGAGACCCCGCACGCGGCGGAGCCTCAGCACAGCGACGGACCCCGCAGCCTTCCACACAACAGGGAGGAGATCACACTAAGGACCGCACAACTCAAGCCCAGCTCCAGAATTAGGTGACCCAGCAGCCGCTACAGCAATTACAGCCTACAGCACCTGAGAAGGTTAGTCCCCAGACACAGCAGCGGCCCTCCCAGCCCAAGATGGCGCCTGCCAGGGGAGATCACCCACATGAGGGAAGCTAGCAGAATGAACCGCTCCACCCAGCAATCACTTTCCTTGCTGAAGTGCATAGAGACCCCTTTTCTTCCCAGTCCCAGGAGGGACCATGCTCCCCACAGAGCGACCACTCACAGATGTCCCCATTATCGGGCTCCTCCGACAGACCATTACTATTCACTGACTCCCCAGCCTCCTCCACAGACAGGCAAATGGCTGAAATCGCTGAATTAGCCATGAGTCAAAACAGTGGGCCTTCCTCACAACCACCAGCCCTTGCTGCAGGGTACTCAGGTGACACAGTCCTCCTAGCCAGATTCTCAGCTCTCCTGCAACAGGAACTGACTAAAGCTTGTAACATTATCACTACGAGCATGAGGGAGGACTTCCAAAATATAGGGGAGAGACTGGACACGATTGAGTCCAAAATGGATGGGACGGTGAAACGGGTTAACCAAAACTCCAAAATGATCACATCCCTGCAGGATCAACTAGACCAAGCAAACGCAAAAATTGAAGATTTGGAAAACAGGTCTAGGAGGTACAACTTCCGCGTGCGGGGCCTCCCAGAAACAGAACTAGACCTGGAAGATTCGATCCATGACCTAATGAAACTATTGATACCGGACATTTCCCCGCACCAACTCGAACTGGACAGGGTGCATCGAGCCCTGACAGCCCCAAGACAAGACGGACTGCCACGTGACGTGATAGTTAAGCCCCATTTCTACCGCATCAAAGAAAAGATCATGATGGAAGCAAGAAACCATGGCGACATAACCATCTCAGGCCACCCAATCCAGATTTTCGCGGATATAGCCCAAGTAACAATTCAGAAAAGGAGAGCTTTGAAGCCGCTGCTCAATCAACTCATCAACCGACAGATCAAATACAGATGGTCGTTCCCATTCCGACTGTCATTCTTTCACAAAGGCAAGTCCCATTCATTTACTACCTTCCAGTCGGGCGAGGCCCTTCTCCAAGATCTGGGCCTCCTGTCTGCAGATCCACAGGGTTCTGATGCCCTACTCGACGAGAGCCGACCGATTTCCCCCCTGTGGTCTCAGCAGAAAGGTCCTAGAGCCAGAAAATCTCCGCCAGCAACCTGAACTCTACCCAAGAAGAAGACAACAACCTCGGTATTTTTTGACCGAGTTCTTTGGCATTGGTCCAGGACCCCCTCTTGAGGACCCTGCTACAAGCGTCTGACTGTTCCCTAAGACGCCGTTTTGGTTGACGCCGTTCCTGTTTGATACAGACTTAAAAGTTGACTTTATATAAGGTTATAAGTTCGGCCCTCTCAAGTACCCTGAGAGGGAAATCTGCTATATCAGCGGAATTGCCTCTAAAAATTTTTTTATTTTTTTTTCTTTCTAGCTTCCCCCCACCCCTCCACTATTGTGGTTAATTTTAGTAGTGTCACTCCCCAACCAATTTGCGGGTGGACCCCGCTCACCCCTATCTGAAGCTAGTAAAAAGTGCCGGAGGTGAACCGCATGCCACCACAAGTGAACCTGTCTCCACCGCAAGCGGAGAGACAACTTCACAATGAAACTCAGGGGCTAGCCACCCCTGTAATCACACTGCAATGCAGTGTGCAGGTGCCTTTTGAGCATCTTCCCTTTTTTTTTTGTTTTTTGTTATTATTTCTATTTTTTTTTTTTATTATTGCCCCTTTTTGTTTCTTCTGAAATTCTTATTATTGTTCTAGCTTTATTTAACAGGTTTTGCCTAATACTACAACAAAAAAAAGTATTACATTATAAGTGCCTCTATTTCTCTAATTCTACCTTTTTTCTTCCCTTATCCCACTATTGTTCCCTGAATACGCTCCTGCTCCACGCAAGAACCCGAAAGAAGGACCCATATGACTTCCGAATTATCCCACTGAAACACCTAAAAAGTGAGTACAGCCTTCCAAACAGCCATGTCCTGTAGAATCCAACCTACCTACACGATATTGACGCACAATACACAGGGTCTTAACTCCCCAACTAAACGGGCCAAGGCTTTCCAGCAATATCATAAATTAGGGGCGGACATCCTTTTTTTACAGGAGACGCATTTCTCACGTACGTCAGCCCCAAAATATCTGAACGCAAAATACCCGACGGTCTACCTGTCTAATGGCCCAGACAAAAAGAGAGGAGTAGCTATATGCATCGCTAAAAGGGTCCCCTTCACCCCCACCACTGTGATAAGGGATAGAGAGGGACGCTATGTTATGGTCGCAGGCAGGATCAATGACAGCGAGGTTACCTTTCTTTCTTACTACGCTCCTAATGTAGGACAGATAAATTTTTTTAAAACAATGCTGGAGGTAATAACACCCTATTTAGCGGGTCATGTGATGCTAGGAGGAGACAGTAACACCTCCCTGGATCAAATTCTAGACAAGTCGGACCCTCGAAAGACGACCCTTAAGCATACCCCTAAACAAAGCAACACCCTAGCACGTCTACTCCATAATCACGACCTGATAGACCTCTGGAGAGATGCCCACCCCACAGAACGGGACTACACATTCTATTCGCACGTACACAAAACATACTCGTGCATTGATCACTTGTTCACACTGTCCCCATTACTACCATATATCTCATTGACAAAAATAGTGCCAACAGCTTGGTCGGACCACTCTGCAGTCCTGGTGGTTCTATCAGATCTATGGTCGAAATCAAGACAGCCTTCTTGGCGATTGAACGAATCCTTACTGAGTGATCCTATAAATCGCCAAGGAAGTTGAGAAAGCCATACGACAATATTTTCAGGAAAATACCCTTCCGTCCTCTTCCCCAGAGATAGTATGGGCAGCCCATAAGGCCACCCTTCGGGGTTTATTAATACAATTAGCTACCAAGGTCAAGAGGGAACGAACTCAAACAATTCAACAGGAAAGAAATTAGATAGACTCTCGCATGAGCAAAAAGCCAATCCTCACATGGACCTTAGAAGCCAAATTGACACAGCAAGAACAGCACTAAACCTGAGTCTCACTACTAAAGCAGAAAAATATGTCAGATGGGCTAAACACCGCTATTACACAATGGGGGACAAACCAAATAGATTACTAGCTAGAAAACTAAACCCTAGACCTTACAACCCGGCGCTTCATAAACTGAGACTGCAGACTGGACAAGTGACACAAAATCCCCAACTCATACTCCAGGAATTCTATACATTCTACTCCAAACTATACGACTCCCCAAAGGACTTTAACGTACACAAAGCTGAAGAATTCCTGAAGGATATACCACTCCCAACCCTGTCTAGTGACCATGCTGAGATGATGGAGGCAGAATTTACGACAAATGAAGTAGCGGCGGCTATTAAATCCCTGAACCCGTCGAAATCTCCGGGTCCGGATGGATTCTCAGGCCACTATTACCGCAAATACACGGAAATTTTGTCTCCCCGCCTCTGCGCTTATTATAATTCACTAAGAAAGGGACTCCCGATTCCACTTCATGAAAACAAGGCCTTCATACATGTCATACCCAAACCAAATAAGGACCACGGGGATTGCGCAAATTACCGCCCCATATCGTTGATCAACGTAGACCTCAAAATACTGACTAAGATATTAACCACCCGCATGAACTCGTTCATTTCAAAATATATCCACCCTGACCAGACGGGATTTGTCCCTAATAGGCAAGCGCCTGACCAAACTAGACGTATAATAGACATAATTTCTGCCTTGAACTCGGGTTGGGATGGGGGAGGCCGGAGAGGAGCACTATTGGTCTCATTGGACCTACATAAAGCATTCGATTCCCTTTCCTGGGACTATCTTCTATTTATTTTGGGAAAATATGGGTTTGGACCCCACTTTCTAACCACACTTAAAACAATTAATAGCCGCCCCACAGCCAATCTAGTTGTTAAAGGATATAAATCCCAAAATATAAAGATACTAAGAGGAACTAGACAGGGATGTCCCTTGTCCCCCCTACTATTTATTTTAGCCCTAGAGCCTTTGGCCATTAAAATCCGGGAACATCGTGACATACTGGGGGTGCGATGCGGTGATCGGGAGCATAAATGTGCAATGTTCGCAGATGACATTCTACTGCTTCTTTCCTCTCCGGTCACCTCCTTACCCAACCTACAGATAGTACTGAGACACTTCACGGAATTTTCGGGACTTAAAGTGAATCACTCAAAAACTCAGGCGCTTAATATTTCCTTACAAACACACATAATCCAAGCATTACAACAATCCTACCCTTTTAAATGGCAGAAGGAGACAATGCCATATTTGGGCATCTTTCTTACTCCTACCCTCACTATGCTGTATAAATATAATTACCCTCCCCTATTTAGGAAAATACTTGACGATCTCAAAAAATGGTCGAATAACCCTCCGTCATGGTTTGGAAGGCTGTGCTCAATCAAAATGACGGTCTTACCGAAGGTGCTATATCTGTTTAGAACCCTTCCAATAGCAGTTGTAAGGAAAGATTTACAGATATTCCAGAGGAAATTGTTAGATTATGTGTGGGGACATAGGAGACCTAGAGTGAACAAGAGAACACTTTATACACCAAAGCCGAGAGGGGGCCTGGGAATGCCAGACTTACTCAAATACTTCCATGCAGCACAAATGTCCCAATTGATCAAATTCCACACTAGGCAGGCTCTGGATGTCAATTGAATCCTCTCTGTACCCCGACAGAGAGATTAGCCAATTAATGTGGTTAAAGGAGAAGGACAGGCCGGCCATGATGTGCCCGAGCTTGTCTTTCTCCCTAAATTTGTGGGACAGACTGTCGACAGCACACGGGTTTAGTTCCCAACACTCCCCTTTGGCTCCTCTACTCGGGAATACTCTGTTCACTCCGGGTCTTCAACCCCGGAATTTCTCGTGGTGGACCAATAAAGGTTTAATGCGCATTGCAGATTTTTGTGACCACAGAGGTGCCCTATCGAAATCAACTCTACAGGAGAAATACGAATTTCCAAATTCGGAACTTTTCCGTTTTACCCAGATAAGACATTTTTTAGCGACATTGAATCGCACCTCTGATATTACCACATTCACCCCAATGGAAAACCTCTGTAAGAATTTCGATAGGCACACTGGTCATATATCACAGATATATAATATTTTGACTTTATCTACCTCAAAACTGTATTATATGCATAAATGGGAACAGGACTTAGATACGGATTTAGATATGGAAGTATGGAGCAAGATAATATTGAACGCATCTAAGTCGCTTGTTAATACCTCCCTGATAGAGGCAAACTATAAAGTAATGATGCAATGGTATATGGTCCCAGAGAGGATAGTAACTTTCGTTCCGGGGGCGTCCCCCCGGTGCTTCAGGAGGATGTAACGTAAATGGCACCTTTTTCCACACTTGGTGGACGTGCCCCAAAGTGAGGAGATTCTGGATACGTACGTACAACCTAATATATTCCCTCACACAAGTGAATCTAATTAAGTCACCTCTGCACGCACTGTTGGGACGCCCAGTGGAGGGGACTTCAAAGGCAATGCGCAGACTAATCACATTTATATTCGTGGCGGCCAGGATTTCAATAGCCAAGTCCTGGAAGTCTCCCACAGTCCCCTTTTACCTACTAAAAGCCAAACTATCATGGATAATGGTAAACGAACGCCTTACGGCAATCCTGAAGGATAAGATGACCGGATTCAACAAAACATGGGATCCCTGGATAAAATACCTCACCAACACGTAGGTTGCCGAATGATTGCGGCACCTGCGGTGCGGCAGGAGCGTACCCCTACCACCTCCCCCTCCCCCCCCCTCCTACTCCCTCTCTTGCCTGTTCTTCTTCCTTTTACTTCTCTTTTCTTTCTCTCTTCCTAGGTTCTCGATAACACTATTATGCATTAACGGGTTGATGAATCGTTGTGTTCGGCAAATATAGTAGTGTAAAATGTTTATATGTCGGGTAGCACACAGGCTACAACAATACAATAAGCCAATGATTGAGTCCATTACAGTGCTAAAATCCTTACATTGGTGATGTACATGGACACTTATATTCCCCCGGTCTGGTACGGGAGCTTTACTGATAATGAATAAAAGATGGATGCCAATAAATGGATATAGCGTTGAGGAGACTGCACCCTCGCCTAGCCACAGCAAGCTCCCAGGGGGGTGGCGGGTGGGGGAATGCAGCGCCATCTGCACAAGATATGAATTCCAGGTACCAGGCCGGGAGGAGGTAACTTTAAGTTAAAAACTAACCTGAAAGAGGTTACTCTCCACTATAATTTTGTCCCCCCCCTCCCCCCCCTCCGTTTTCTTCCCCCCCTCTCTTTTTTTTTCTTTTTTTATTTATTTTACGTTCCTTACCTCTCACCACAGTAAATGACATCTGTAACAATATGTTAAATAATGTCCTTGGTTGTTTACTTTATTTTCTGTAAACTTGAAAAACTGAATAAACATTTTTTTTTTTTTTAAACAATAAACACCTGTCAGCCTTTAGAACCACTTTAAAAGCAAACAAAATGTTGCTGTACTTTTAAACGACATTTGTTCAGCCATCAAATGTACAAAGAATTTTCGTTCATTTGAAAGACTACTGATGTATAGCCAATAGGTTAAAATGTATCAAATACACAATAGGATGGATATCAACATGTATAGGACAAGACAAGCAAAAGGAAGACTTCAACTCAGAAAACCACTGGTGACAGTCACATGACCAAATGCGAAAGCAAATGATCTGTGTCAATGGGGCTCTTCATGAACGCCATACCTTCCCATCCTGTAGAGATCATGTAAATGGCACAGGAAGACTTACAAATAGTAAGAATTACAGGAAATAAGTATTGACATCTGTCAGCTTGCTTTAGTTTCTCTTGGGAAGATGGTTAATAAACAAAGACACTTGATCTGATACTATTGCCACACTTGACATTAAACTAAAAAAACAAGCTTATAAAAGAATGAATATGTTATTTCTCCTAAAATGCTAAACAATCGATTCCCATACACCAAGAAATTGAAAACGGGTGTTCAATAAAGCTACACAATAAAGCCCCTCCAACAGAAAAAATTATATTCCTGGACTGGGACATTCACCAAAACAATATTATAAAGATATAAAGAGAAAAACAGACCTAGAGGGAAATGAATTCCTCCAACGGAAACCACCTCTATTGTGTACAATAAAATCCAAATCAACATATCAAATTTACACACACACCATATCTTGTAGGTATTCCAATCTGGATAACAAAAGTGAAATGAAAAGCCTGTTTTTATATAGTAATTCTGGCATTGATCATTTTTAATATTTCCCAATATTGGAAGGTTCCTGAATGTAAAGTGAAGAGAGATCTCCCTGCACTTCTTCAATGTAGGCGTTATAGTTATAGTCATCTAATAAAATACTTTACGGTCACATTTTAAAGCAAACTTTAGAGACCCCCATTTCATCCATGAATCCCCGCACAAGTGATAAAAAGAATATTACATTTTACACTTACCCTTCGCCAAGCTTTTCTAAAACATCAAAGACCTCTTCTGGCTGTTTCGTCAAGCTGTCTTCACTCAGCTTTTTAAGTTTGCTAATAAAAGAAAAGAAACACACAGGCATGAGGTCAATGTGTATGTGGGATGGATGAAGAGAGAAAGCAGTGTATGGTGAATGGCAATGATGGGCCCCAGCCTACAGCAGGGTTTCATGGTACCCTAGGGTTCCTCCAAAGGTTGCTAAGGGGTTCCTTCAGCGATGAGCTATTTCTGCCTCTCAGATATGTTCCCACTGACACAATGATCTTTTTAGCTATCTGTAATTCTTCCCAATGTTCACAAGTGTAAGGAGCATTCTTCTCACTGACCATCACACTAATGTATCATGAGTTGTAGATATAGTCATTTCTAGCAGGGGTTCCCTGAGACTGGAAAGTTATTTCAAGGGTTCCTCTTTGTTGAACAGGTTGAGAAAGTCTGGCCTACAGAATAGATTTCACATGTACGGACCCTCACAGTATACCCTATATGCCTACCTACAAGTATGTGGCCACTTGTCCAAAAAGCTCCTATAGGTGCGATGGTCATCTCATTACCAAACCATGGGCATGAATATTGGAGTTGGAATCACGTTGTGGTTTTAGCAGCCCCTGCTCTTTTAGGAAGGCTTACAAGATTTTGTATCTGTAGAAATTTGTGCCCGTTCATTCAAAAGATTATTAGTGAGGTCTCATGTTAGATGAGAAGACCTGGCTTGAAATTGGCATCACAATTCATCCCAAAAGGTGTTCAGTAGGGTTAAAGTGATTGTAAAGGCTATTTTTTTTTTGTTTTAAATAACAAACATGTAATACTTACCTCCTCTGTGCAGTTGTTTTTGCACAGAGCAGCCTGGATCATCCTCTTCTCAGGTCCCTCTTCGCTGCTCCAAGCCCCGTCCTCCTTTGAGTGCCCCTCAGTCAGCATCCTGCTACAGGGGGCACCCAAACCGAGTCAGAGCTCCGTGTATCCATTCAGTCAGAGAGCCCCGCTCCCTCCCGAGTGGCTGACTGACTTTGATCGACAGCTGCGGGAGCCACTGGCATCGCTGCTCTGTCTCAGCCAATCAGGTGGAGTGTCCTGGATAGTTGAGGGGATTGTGGACATCGCTGGAGAGAGAAGGGGCTCAGGTAGGTAATTAGTGGGGTGTGGGGGGGGGGGCTGTTACACACAGGAGGTTTTTTATCTTAAAAGCATAGAATGCATTAAGATAAAAAACCTTCTACCTTTAAAACTCCTTTAGGGAAAGGACTCTGTGCAGATCACCCGAGTTCCTCCACACCAAATTAAACAAGCCATGGCTTTATGAAACTGGCCTTGCTGGCCTGGTCATGCTAGAACTGAAGAAGGCCTTCTCAAATTTGGTATTACAAGGCTGGAAAGCACAAGTGTCTCAAATACCTTTGTATGCTGTACCATTTACAGTATTATTCACTGGAAACACCTGAACGCAAATCACTTGAAGGGATGGAAAGGAATTGTTAAAGCACCCATTAGGTTATTTTTGAGGTCTGTGCCTTGCTGAAGTCATGTGTTTTCCTTTAATTCCTCCAATGTGCTGATCAATGTTTTCTGACAATGGAGGTGTCCCTATAAAATCAATCAAATCAATATTCTGTGCTACGGGTCTATTACCAAGTGCAGCTGCCCCCACCATGCTTATATCCTATAAATAGGATACAACCAACTTTATAATCACTTTAATAGTACCAGTTTTACATCATGGTGTTACGGTTGCACCAAATTCAAAGTGAGTTACCTCCAGTTTGTAGATAACAAAACTGACACAGTCGGACTTTTCGGCTACAAAAGTCCGACAGACTTTCGACGGACTTGCGGCGGACTTTCTAACGAACGGACTTGCCTACATACGATCACACAAAAGTCCGACGGATTCGTACGTGATGACGTACACCAGACTAAAATAAGGAAGTTGATAGCCAGTAGCCAATAGCTGCCCTAGCGTAGGTTTTTGTCCATCGGACTAGCACACAGACGAGCAGATTTCTGGGTCCAGCGGAGTTACGACGTAAAGATTTGAAGCATGTTTCAAATCTAAAGTCCGTCAGATTTGCGGCTGGAAAAGTCCGCTGAAAGTCCAGGGAAGCCCACACAGGATCGGATTGTCCGCCATTTTTGGTCCGTCGGCGTCCGTCGGACTTTTGTAGACGAAAAGTCCGACCGTGTGTACACGGCATGAATGTTATTAAAAAAAGTGTTTGTAAAGGCTTAAAAAGTAATACTAAAGTCTCTATTTTTTCCGTTCTTAAAAATAACAAACTTGTTACACTTACCTGCTCTGTGCAGGGGTTCTGCACAGAGCAGCTCAGATCCTCCTATTCTCAGGTTCCTCTTCTGTTCTCCTGGCCCCTCCCTCCTAACGAGTGCCCCCACAGCAAGCAGCTTGCTACAGGGGTACCTGATCCAAGCCGCAGCCCCGCATGTCCATTCAGACACGGAACAGCAGCTAGGCCCCGCCCCATCTCTATCCTCATTGGCTCACTGACTGACAACACCGGGAGCCAATGGCGCTCCGCTGCTGTCTCAGCCAATGAGGAGGGGAGTCCCGAGCAGCCGAATCTCTCCTTCTGCAACATTGTTGAATATAAATGGACTCAGATAAGTATTAGGGGGGGTGGCTGAGGGGGGCTACTGCGTACTGAAGGTTTTTTTTCCTAATGCATAGAACGCAATAGGATAAAAAAAACTTCTGCCTTTACAATCACTTTAAGCTTTTATACCTTCATGCATTGTATGCATGAAGGTAAAAAACCTTCAGTGTGCAGCTCCCTCCTCAGCCCCCCTAATACTTATCTAAGCCCAATCTCGATCCAGTGATGTGCACGAGGTGAGGCTCTCCCGGGACTCTCCCTTCTGACTGCTTGAGATGCAACAGCATTGGCTCCCGCTGCTGTCAATCACAGCCAGTAAGGTAGGAGTGGGGCTGTGCCATGCTGTGTGTCTTATGGACACAGAGAGCCGGCTCGGGAGCGAGCACACACACGAGTGCCCCCAGAGCAAGCAGCTTGGCCTGGGGGTACTCGGGAGGGGGAGGGGCCCAGAGCACCAGAGGGGGACCCCAGGAAAGGAGGATCAGGGCTGCTCTGTGCAAATGCACTGCACAGAGCAGGTAAATATAACATGTTGGTTTGTTTTTGTTTTGTTTTTTTTTTTAAATAAAACTTTTTCCTTTACAGATCACTTTAAGGCTGGGTGAACACAGGCCAAATATTGGCCGGTATCAGTAGGTACCACAGAAAGTGGTCAACATTCGGTCAGTGTGTACAGCTGTCTTTCCAAACAGAAGCCAGTCTAACATCTGGCTTTTTTTCGAAGGGACATGATGGTAAACCAGTATCCAATCAGTGCTGGCAGCCCATGGCTGTGAGCGCTGATCATTGTGTTCTGGCGGGGCGGGGGGGGGGGGGGGGGGGGGTTCAGTCTCCCTGTCAGAACACAAAAGGCACAGTAAGGGAAATCTTCGCACCAACATGGAATGTTTAAGTACGTCAATTTTTCTAAAAACAACTTTATCTGTGTGCCCCGCTTAAGGCCAATTGCAATTAAGACGAATTCTAAGTTGGCGTACAGAGACAGGCAGCACGCCTATCTCTGTAGGCTATAATGAGAATTTGAAGAGGGGGGTTGAGAACAATCCTGTGGCCTCAGTAAAACAAGATGCTGAAAGGGAAGTTAGGTGGCATCCCTACAACAAACCTTTAATAAAACGTAAGGCTGAAGTTAAGCTTTTAAAATTTTGAAATGTCAGACAGGTCTGCTAGGACAAAAGGTTGATAACCATTTGTTAGAGAAACAAAATGGTATATTCAATTTTATTGATCATAATCCTTCCATCTCAAACAGAACACTGCACAACATGGAAAAGGAAACAACCACTGAAATACATATATGACAATTTTCATAAAGACAGGAAAACTAAGGTCATTATGTCTGTATAAAAGCACTCAACCCAAACCAAGAACAAAGCAATGATTGTTAAGTGGAGAAGATATCATGGGATGTCTGCACAAACAAGCATGAGACCTCAGAATAAACTTAGCTCTCCTTTTACTAGAGCAATAATAACGTAAGACGGTCCCCAATTTAAAATTACAAGTAAAGTACCATAAACACATTAGTCACCATCTTCTCCTGATAAAGCATACAGTTCTTGGCTACAGTAAACCAAATGGCCCAACACAATCAAATGCTCAGTAAAACATGTATTCACACTGCTTTCTAAGAACCCATACTGCTGTATCTGTAAATATTCTAGGTTCGGAGTCTCCAAGGAAGACCAGAATATAAGGAAAGATGTGTGCTAGCACCTCTCAGTTTGACATTAGCAAAGCTTCAACTAATTACAATCAGGTATAGGTTGAACAAGGTACCTTACCTGGCCTAATAGCAATGGTTAAAAAGTCAACAAGACATTTGCTCAATGCAGCAAAGTCTTGCATTCCAGCCATGTGGAAACAAAATGTACCCCCCACGGTGGGCATGTGGCTACGCAGAGTTGAGGAAATTGAAAAGATGGAAGATTTTGTACTTACTGCCCAACACAAACAAGACAAACATTCCAAAACCTGGTTAGCTTGGAACATGTTCATTTTATCCGATGAAGGACAAACCTTTTTTTAATTTGATCATTTTTATTCATGGTTAAACACAATACATCATATTACTCAGTATACAAATTTCCAAACACTAGTAAAACATCCTTATTAAATTCTTGAGAGTCACATTAATGTGGCTTTGCCGCAGGACAAGAACCTGGCTCGGTCCATCGCGCTCGTGTTGAATATATACCTCCCCCTCTCCCTTTACCCCTCCTTTTCTGTCTATACATTTCACGTACCTATTTCTTCAAATAGTAGTCTAATATTCAGTCAATAGATGGTTTTCCATCCACACCAACTATTGTGGAGCTATCCAGAGGCGAACAACCCATTGGAGTATGTTAATCATGTAGTGTAGCAACACTGCATGGATGTATACAGGTTGCCAAGATAGGCTTATGGGTTAAATGAGGTCATGTTACGTGGTAGATTATCTTCTCTGCAGATAGAGTGAGAACCTTTTATATTTAACTGTCATATAAGTCAAAATGTTGAACCAGACCACTGTTGTATTATACCCTCCCGGTATTTTTTTTCTTCTTTTCAAAACCTTCAATAAAATTTATATTTGCAAAAAAAAAAAAAAAAGAAGTCAACAAGATAAGATGACCAGGAACCAAGGCCTTCTCATAATACGTGAACAACACCGTGCCCAAGCATGTTTGACCTCCAAAGTCCAGTTCTTTTGACATGTGTGATTGCCCCATACTAGGGGTGCAATGGATCAAAAAACTCACGGTTCGGATCATTTTCGGATCAACAAAAAAAAAATCTCCCCCACTGTAATAATATATTAGCAGGGTATGGGCGGGTATATTGGCAGGGTATGGGCGGGTATATTGGCAGGGTATGGGCAGGGTATGGGCAGGGTATGGGCAGAGTTTTGGCAGGGTATGGGCAGAGTTTTGGCAGGGTGTTGCAGAGTTTTGGCAGGGCGTTGCAGAGTTTTGGCAGGGCGTTGCAGAGTTTTGGCAGGGCGTTGCAGAGTTTTGGCAGGGCGTTGCAGAGTTTTGGCAGGGCGTTGCAGAGTTTTGGCAGGGCGTTGCAGAGTTTTGGCAGGGCGTTGCAGAGTTTTGGCAGGGCGTTGCAGAGTTTTGGCAGGGCGTTGCAGAGTTTTGGCAGGGCGTTGCAGAGTTTTGGCAGGGCGTTGCAGAGTTTTGGCAGGGCGTTGCAGAGTTTTGGCAGGGGGGAGAGAGAAACCGGCGTAATGACATGACGCCGGTTTGTTACAAGTGATCACTCCGTCATTTGACGGAGCGATCACGTGGTAAACGGCCGCCGGCTGTACCAAGATGGCCGCCGCTCTGGAGCTAGGCCGAAGCCGCGGCCTTTCCTATGGCCGAGGCCACAGAGCGCTCCGCGGATCGCGGGTGTCCCGATCCGCGGAGGTTGATCCGTACGGATCACGGATCATGCACGATCCGTTGCACCCCTACCCCATACCATGCTCGGGTATGGTTCAGTATATTGTGCTCTGGCCTGTTGGAAGAGGTGGGCACAGTTCAGTTGGACTCACTATGCTATGCATCCGTTTGAGCAGGTGTAGGTCAGTGGGGGAATATGGAGAGGGGACAATTGTGCTCAGTAAAAAGCAACCATGAATGGTGCGAGTACACCCAGTGTTCCTAAAAGTGGTTTTCCTTTACCCCACATCTGGCTGATGGCACAACCTACAATTCCACACCACAACCCCTTCAAGATATGGGAGGTAAACACACTGGCTGGCTAGCATTACAAAGGATAGACTTAAGGGCAGTAAAAAGTTTATTTTAATTCAGAATTCTCAAAATATTTTGCCAAGTCAGTAAGCAAAGAGCCACTGCTTCAGAGCCAGGTATCACCCACTTACATTAAGAGCCGGTTCACACTGGGACGACTTGTCAGGCGACCTAGCCGCCTGACAATAGAAGAGAATAATCACCGCTCCAGGAGCAATAAACAGACAAAAGGTGAATCTTTCTTGGTTCGGAGGTTGTAGGTGCTGGCTATTGCCAATAGCGATAAACACGAACGAATTCTGGACAACCGCACTCGTAGATTTGCCTTGTTTATTTTAGAAAATGCACATCAAATTCAAAGTAACAGCAGACAGGAAAAAAAGAGCTGACGTTTCGCACTAACGTTAGTGCTTACTCATAGCTTGACAAGTCGCGTCCCGTTCTGTACAATGGAACCGTTCTAATAGGAGCGACGCAAGTCACTCTGACTTAGAAAAAGGTTCCTGTACTACTTTGGGGGCGACTTGAGGCAACTTGCATTGACTTCTATATAGAAGTCGTTTTGCAAGTCGCCACTGCTGTCGTGTTCAGGTCGCCTGAGGCAGTCGCGCTGTAAGTCGTGCTGCCTCAGTGTGAACTGGCTCTTAAGCATATGTTCAACTTTTGTTACATATCACACCCATATTTAGGGTGTAAGATGTTACATTGGAGCCTTCCCCCACACCCCCCTGATAGTGGGCAAGGGGTTCCTCCCCCCACATCCACGGTCACATTTTAAAAACAGTGCAGCTGTGCGGGGCTCCACCCTCACAGACATGTCATTCATTCACAGAGATCTGTGAATGAATGAACTGCAGGTCCAGTCTGCCACCATAGCAGACAGCTTGTAGTTCTAAATGAACTACAAGAGCAAGGATGAGCACCTTTGTAGTACATTGACACATCAGTAACTGTCTACCCGTATAGAGGTACAGGCAGACAGCAGTACTGAGTGTCTGAAGAAGCCTGGCTTAACTACTTTAGCCCCGGAAGGATTTACCCCCCTTAATGACCAGGCCATTTTTTTTTTTTTTTTATTTTTTTTTTTTTTTTTTTTTTTTTTAGGCGTTGCCTACTGGACACTTTAACCCCCTTCCTGCCCAGGCCAATATTCAGCTTTCAGTGCTGTCGCTATTTGAATGACAATTGCGCAGTCATGCAACACTGTACCCATATGACATTTATAGCATTTTTTTTAAACATATAGAGCTTTCTGTTGGTGGTAGGCAATCACCAATGGTGTTTTTATTTTTGCTAAAAGAAACAAAAAAAAATACCAAAATTTTTTTACTTAAATTTCTATTATAGAATTTTGAAAATAAGTAATTTTTCTTCTTCGCCGATGGGCACTGATGAGGAGGCACTGATCATCAGTATAAACGTGCCTGTCAGAGTTGCCAGTTACCAGCTCTTCTTTCCTCACATTGTGACATGTGAGTTAAGTACTGCCTATTATCGGCAAGTCGGTTTACAATGTTATCAGCTGTGACTGGACAGAGCTGATCACATGGTAAAGGGCAGCTGTGATTGGCCTTTTGCCTCAATCTGTGATTATCTGTGTCAGGAGGACACAGAGATTACATAGCGTGCCTGACACACGCTCCAGGGGTGCCCTCTCAAAACTAACCAACCGCACGGTCTTCAACCAGCTGCCTGGCGCCTGGAACTGCATGTCCAGGACATCGGGCAATAGGAATTGCTCACGCCTGGGAAGGGGAAGCCCAAGCGTCAGGACAGAATTTCTAGTCGAGCTAGAGCTGCACGATTCTGGCCAAAATGAGAATCACAATTTTTTTTGCTTAGAATAAAAAGAGCACGATTCTCGCGACTTAAAATCTTTCACATTATAAAAAAAAAAAAAAAAAAAAAAAAAAGGGGGCTAACTTTACTGGTTCGTGTTTTTTTTTTTGTTTGTTTTTTTTTTAATTCATTAAAGTAATTTTTTCCAAAAAAAATTGCATTGGAAAGACCGCTGCGCAAATACTGTGAGACATAAAATATTGCAACAACCACCATTTTAAGTGTCCTGCACAAGTTTGATCCGTGTGTGATGCGAATTCAATGCAATATTTCCCGTAGAATCGCAGTAGATTCATCAGAACACAAAGAATTCGGAACGAAAATTCGCAATGCAATCCGATCAAATTTGCACAAATTTTGCACCACAGCAGTGTGAACCGGCCCTTACAAAGTCTATTCCATTGACAAATTGTTACAATGTTTATACTTAAGTTTAACTGATAAAGAATGTTTTGATTCTTGGCAGACTGCCCAGTTTTTCCCTTCCTTTTTTCCTACAGCTGTGGCTTCAGAAAAGCAAAGAGAATTCTTTGCATAGAAAGAATCGGGAAACACTTTAGTCAAGATCGCGATAACGATTCTTGACCATTAAATGTGCAGCTCTAAGTCAAGCCCCGCTCTAAGGCCCCTTTCACACTGGGGCAGTGGGGGCGTCGGCGGTAAAACGCCGCTATTTTTTAGCGGTGCTTTACCGTGCTTTTAGCGGCGGTATTCGGTTTTAACCCCGGCTAGTGGCCAAAAAAGGGCTAAAATCGCCCGCAAAGCGCCACTACAGCGGCGCTATAGCCGCGCTGCCCCATTGATTTCAATGGGCAGGAGCGGTGAAGGAGTGGTGTATTCACCGCTCCAAAGATGCTGTTTGCAGGAGGTTTTTTTTCCCTCCTGCCAGCGCACCGCTCCACTGTGAAAGCCCTCGGGGCTTTCACACTGGAGACACAGCAGCGGCAGTTTCAGGTCAGTTTGTAGGCGCTATTTTTAGCGCCTGCAAACTGCCCCAGTGTGAAAAGGGCCTAAACGCAGACCTTAAAATATGCAGCAATTTTTAAGCCAGTGTCCATGGAGCCTTAAAGCACATTTTTTTTAACCTGCAAAATAACGTACATACATTTTTTTTTTTTTTTTTAAAAGGTGAATTTAGCCTTTAACAACTTAAATGTAGGTAAAAGTATATGTAAATCCAAATTCTGTTTGTCAATACTTTAGGCAATATGCCTCCCTGTGTACAGTTTTCCTAAGCTAATCAGTTTGCTTAGGAACTTGTTTCAAAGTTTCTTACGGGGAGATCCTGCCAGGAACAGCAATTTCTGATGCAAGCTACAAAACCGTCCCGTAGAGTAGACATCAGCAGCGTTGCCAGACTGCCATTTGAGCTCCTTTAGCCGACTACTGTGCTGCCTTTCAATTCTATCAGGTAGGAAACCCAGCAGGGAAGATTTCCCGGAATGCAAGCAGGCTACATTACAGGCATTCATCACCTGGCACATTCTGCCCGAAACATTCGTACCAGTCAGGGCACCATCCAGCTGCAAAAACCTCAGTCTTTTACAGGTTTCTGACAGCAGGGCCAGACAGTGCGCCTATGTCTCCAGCCCACACCAAAATGCAGGGATCTCATGTAAAGAGGCTAAACGTCCAGAATGCACGAGGCCTTACACAGGGGCTTAGTGTTGTGCTTTTACTGGAAGGATCTCCAGGTAAGAAACTTAAAAGGAGAAGTCCAGCCTGAGCTCGTTTGGCTGGGCTTCTCTATGGGTCACAGGAGTGCAATTCTTTTTGCACTCCTGTGACCCGTTTTCAGCAGAGAGCGCTCTGACGTCACCAAGATCAGTCCAGGCACCACGTCATCCCGATTCAGAAAGTCTGGATCTGCCTGGACGGATAGACGTCTCAGCCGCTCGCTCCCCGCCCCTCCACAGCACTCCAGTGAGGTGAGAGAACCGAGCCATCGGTGATATTTGATTGCTCAGTTCTCAGTGCAGAGGCGGCAGGGGACAGATGCAGTATCTGACCAATGCGGCATCCACCTAGGCTAGCACGATTATGGGGTAAAAAAAAATAAATAACCATACTTCTTTTAAAGCGGAGTTCCAGCCTTGGTGAAAAAAAATTGTTAGCAGCTACAAATAAATACTGTAGCTGCTGAATTTTACTATAAAGGACACAGGTCCAGGGAGCATACTATGTTGGCACCCGAAGCCGACCCGTCCATTGGCTCCGGGTGCAGATGCCGACATCCTTACTAAGGGAAAAAGTAAAGCCTTGCGGCTTCACAGCCTGTTTCCTACTGCGCATGCGTGAGTCGCACTGTGCTTTCTGAATGGTCCTGTCGTCTTCTGGGACCTGTTTGTCTCCCAGAAGGCAGCAAGGGGGGAGGGACTGGAAGTTTTGTAGATTACCACAAAACGATGCAGCGATCCTACACGGAAGTGGCAGCGGATACCTGGTTTCGATAGGTATCCACTCCCACCCGAAAGGTGCCAAATGTGGCAGCAGAGGGGGGTGCGAACAAGCAGAGCTTCCGCTTTTGGGTGGAACTTTAAAACCATGGGTTAAAACATGTGAATGGACAGGCAGAATATCAAACTTACTGAATTTGGATGGACATACCCCCTTCCATACCATCTGTATTTTTAATGATTGCTTACTAGCTAGCTGCTTATCCAGCCTGTGTTATGTGACATGATACAGGAATAAGGGGGCTCATGCGCAGGTAACATTAGTGCTTACAGCTGTTTAGGACCACTACTACAGCACTACCACTACTGAGGTTCACATCTCCACCCAAATGGGTCATACATGTCACGTTGATACTTGTAAAATGACTTCAGCTAATTCTGTATGTGAAGGCAGAGGACATTCTGCATGGCGCTTCCAGCACACACATGACTTATTCAGGCAGATGTTACCATCAATAGTGTGTCATCAACCGGGGCAGCGCCATCGCCGACTACACATTGTTGATATTTATGCCAGCCCTGAGCAGCATCCAATAGGGTCCATGCATGTATACGTTAGCACAAACGTTTGCACGGGTATAAAAGCAAAAATACACTCCATACATAGGACTGTGAACACAGATTTTACTAGCTATTGTTTAAGCAGCTACCCGCTGGGGACAAAAAAAAAACTGAGAAATGTGCAAGGGCCCATAGCATACAACAGTGCTGCAATTAGATCCAAAAAAAAATAAAAAAAGGGATGGGTCTGTATGCAGCAAATTGTACCCCAACAAGCATGAGGTCCGATTCATGGCACTACACAAAACCACCCAACGCTCTTCTTTGCAATAACCTATCGGTCACTATGACCTGGATTCAGAGGAGTGCACTGCAACTTGCACTTATCAGAGCAGGAAATACAGGCTGGAAAAACCACAGAAACATTTCCACCAGATACAGGGGAAAAAAGTAAACCAAATGTCTGACCAAGAAATGTGCGTCCACGGGCCGATCACTCACATGAGATTGCTGCTTGAGAGATTACATGGAGGGGGGGAGGGGATAAGCTGTGAAAGCCAGCAGCCTCACATTGCTTTCAAATGAGGATGTCGACGCAAAGCTAATCATGGGGACCCCCCAGCAGGGGTTCTCACAGGGGATCACGCACACAGTGCATTCACAAGTGTAAATGCACCCTTATATTGCCTTGAAACATTCATACAGTGGTGAAAATTATTATTTGATCCCCTGCAGATTTTGTACGTTTGCCCACTTACAAAGAAATGAAGGGCCTATCATTTTTATCATAGGTGTATTTTAAATGATAGAGACAGAATATCAACCAAAAATCCAGAAAAAAAAACAACAAAAAAAAACAAACACGATACAAATGTTATAAATTGAGTTGCAGTTCAGTGAATAATATAAGTATTTGATCCCCAGCACAATATGACTTCATACTTGGTGGAGAAAATCTTGTTGGCAAGCACAGAGGTAAGACGTTTCTTGTAGTTGGTGACCAGGTTTGCACACATCTCAGGAGGGATTTTGGTCCTCTCTTTACAGACCTTCTCTAAATCCTTAAAGTGGTCGTTAACCTACTATATCATCCCATCTGTTATGTAATGCCATGTGTCCCAGTGCCTGTGCTGTATAAAAATAAAACGTGCATTTCTACCTTATGTTAGAGCATCTCCCGGCACTCACGTGACTCCTCGGCTCTCTTCTTTGGGAGGAGAGAGGACAGAGAGCCGAGGAGTCACGTGAGCGCCGGGAGATGCTCTAACATAAGGTAGAAATCTGCATTTTTTTTATACAGCACAAGCACTGGGACACATGGCATTATATAACAGATGGGATGTATACAGAATATATAGTTTTTTTATAGCAGCAGGAGGGAGGGCGGGTGGTGTCTGGAGTTGACAGGCAGGCAGGGGGAGAGCAGAGAGGAGAAAGTGGATGACGGAGGCACGTAAACTAACCACAGTGTCAGGGCTCAGCAGCCATGATAAACCGTGGTCAGTTTACAGTGGGGGGGGGGGGGGGACCAGGCAGGATCAGCCAGGTATTTTAGGTAACTCAAGGGGCCAAATTACACAGCACAAGCACTGTGCTGTATATCATGCTTTAAGGGAACAGGATCTATTTTTTTTTTTTGGGTAACAAACACTTTAAGGTTTCTTGGCTGTCGCTTGGTAACTTGAAGTTTCAGCTCCCTCCGTAAATTTTCTATAACAAGGACAAAAACAATCATTGGCGCACTGTTAGCTGGATGGAAAGAGTATGGGCAATCAATATGAAAGTTCAATCATAAAACAAAGTCTCTGGGGTAAGCTGCTAGCTGTGGACGGCTGTAGGATTGGATGTGCTGGTGGCTCCCAATGCTTCCTGGAACATAGGTACACTATGGAGAAGCCAGCCAACATTACATCCAGCCATCACCTGATGAAGGAGCACGCATGTCCTGAATGCTGCACCGCCCTGCTCCACCTGACACCCGGATGTGACATCAGCCGGCTTCTCCAGAGTGTACTCATGTCTCAGGAAGTGTTGGGAGCCCACAGCGCAAGCCGCGACTAGAGGCACTTTACATCACACCCCGTCCTTCCCAGAGCGGATTAACACTTTATACCCAGATACATGCGCTGACAACTCTGTTGACCTGTGAGTTTTATTCATCTGTTTGGAATAAATATACTTCATTGCTGCACTTAGATGGCGCTGCACTTACTTTTTGTTTTGATACATTTTCTATAGGATGAAGGTCTGGAAACTGGCTAGGCCACTCTGTGACCTTAATGTGCTTCTTCTTGAGCCACTCTTTTGTTGCCGTGGCAGTATGTTTTGGGTCATGGTCATGCTGGAAGACCCATCCACGACCGATCTTCATTGTTCTGGCTGAGGGAAGAAGGTTCTCATCCAAGACTGTACAATACATGGCCCCGTCCATTGGCCCCCCAATGCGGCAAAGTCGGCCTGTACCTTTAGCAGAGAAACAGCCCCAAAGCATCAGGTTTCCTCCTCCATGCTTGACTGTAGGGATGGTGTTCTTAGGGTCATAGTTAGTCATTTTCTTCCTTTAAACACGGCGAGTCGAGGTTAATGTCAAAGAGTTCAATTTTGGTCTCATCTGACCACAGCACCTTCTCCCAATCCTTCTCTGAATCATTTAGAGGTTACGTGGCAAACTTCAGACAGGCCTGTACATGTGCCTTCTTGAGGAGGGGAACCTTGCGGGCACTGCAGGATTTCCATGGCGTCTTATTGTGTTACCAATGGTTTGTCTGGTGACTGTGGTCCCAACTGCCTTGAGGTCATTCACAAGCTCCTCTAGTGTAGTTCTGGGCTGATCCCTCACTTTTCTCATGATCATCCTTACCCCATAAGGGGTAAAAAATCATGCATGAAGCTCCAGACCAAGGGCGATTTATGGTTATTTTGGATTTCTTCCATTTGCATTAATCGCTTCAACAGTTGTCTCCTTCTCACCAAGCTACTTGCTGATGGTCTTGTAGCCCATTACAGGTCTACAATCTTGTCCCTGACGTCCTTTGACAGCTCTTTGGTCTTGTCCATGATGGGGAGGTTTGAATGGAAGAAATACCTGTCCACAGAATCTCTTTTATACACATAACGAGTTGTCGTAAGGAGCACCTTCTTGCATGGACAGGACTAATCTGTGTACCACTTGAGCACATACCCTGTGGGAGGGTATTGCTGGTTGGTAGGGGATCAAATACTTATTTTACTCACTGAACTGCAACTCAAATTTATAACATTTGTATAATGCAGGTTTTTTTCTGGATTTTTGGTTGATATTCTGTCTCTATCATTTAAAATACACCTATGATAATTATAGACCCTTAATTTCTTTGTAGGTGGGCAAACTTATAAAATTATCAGGGGATCAAATAATTAATTTTCCCCACTGTATATCTAAAAAGTGAAACACATTGCCACACGAAACGGCATCACTTAAAACTGACATTTGTTTTCCTCTTGTGTCACATCATGAATTTTTTAACATGAAACTGATATTGCGATGTGCACATTAGGACATGAAAGAGCCGGCCCTATGAACTGTGCAATCGACATCAACCACAAAAGCCAATGAAAGTCTATTGATAACCGTGCTACTGGAACCACGTCATTTTATCTCTCCAAAACAATCCACAAAAGGCGCAAGTACAGCAAGTAAATGGAACGTGCGGATTATAGGTTCACTCCACCCACCAATTCCTCCCTTTTTAGTAGACTGCAGAACTAAACTAGATAACATTTTCTTAGGACTCAATGTCCTGGTGAGATCTTCCACCTGGAGTTCTCGGATCAGCACACCCATTTAACCATAAGCTATAGCGTCTACAAACTATGGGATTTTGTTTGTTTTTTTTTTACTAGTAATGACGGCGATCAGCAACTTATAGAGGGACTGTGGAATTGCAGCGGACATTCTGACACTAACAGAAACTTTTGACACCTTTTGGAGACCAGTGACACTAATCACTAATCAAAAAATATGCACTGTACTAATGACACTGGCTGGGAAGGGGTTAACATCTAGGGCGATCAAAGGGTTAACTGTGTGCCTAGCTTATGTTTTTGTGTATTGTGTGGGAGGTGCTTTTACTAGGGGAAAGCATAGATCCTTGACCCTGCTTTGCAAAGACACAGGATCCATGCCTTCCCTCTTGACAGTCCGTCATTATGCCTCTGTACTGATCAATCGGCAGGTGGCAGTGGACAGAATCCACGGTTCCCGCTGTGTATAATCATGCCGGATCACATACACATATATACACACACACACACACACACACACACACACACACACACACACAGTATCTCACAAAAGTGAGTACACCCCTCACATTTCTGTAAATATTTTATTATATCTTTTCATGTGACAACACTGAAGAAATGACACTTTGCTACAATGTAAAGTAGGGAGTGTACGGGTCGGTTCACACTGGGGCGACTTGGGATCTGACTTGTACGCCCTCAAGTCGCCCCAGAAAGAGATTCAATGGGAGTGAATGGGAGCGTCTTAATAGACACTACTGAAGTCGCTCCGACTTCAGAGCGTACTCCCTGTACTACTTGGATCCGACTTGGTAGGCGACCTGTACCATAGAAATCAATGGAAGTTGCCTGCAAGTCGGATCTCTCTGTAAAGTCAAGCGACTTTGCAGGGAAAACCCCTCCCTCCCAGAGAGCCGATTGTCTGTGATTGGCCACAGCCGAAGTCGCCTGTCATGGAGGCGACTTCAAATCGCGTTGTAATTTGCTAAAGTCGCGCTGAAGTCGTGCTGAAGTCGCCGTGGAAAGTCGCGCTGAAGTCGTGTTGCCCCTGTGTGAATCGAGCCTACAGCTTGTATAACAGTGTAAATTTTCTGTCCCCTCAAAATAACTCAACACAGCCATTAATGTCTAAACCGCTGGCAATAAAAGTGAGTACACCCCTAAGTAAAAATGTCCAAATTGGGCCCAATTAGCCATTTTCCCTCCCCAGTGTCATGTGACTCGTTAGTGTTACAAGGTCTCAGGTGTGAATGGGGAACGGCTGGAAGTTCAACATGGCACCTCATGGCAAAGAACGTCCGTTTACCAGCAGCAGTGTACATGAGGCCTAAAGAACCACTGTCAAAAACTGCAAGCAGACAGGCTCTTTATTGGAAATGAGGCAAGGTCTCTTCTGCAACAAAATACCTACCTGCCTACTCGGTGTGTTCTGTGACATGTAAAGAGTGCAACACATGAGCAGCTCAGCTCACATCACCAGCACAGGCTCTGTATACAGCAGTTACTGACGTCAACTAGCACTGGCCAATGAAGCAAGTAGAAGACGGTCACCCAGCAGAAGATGCCAGCAAGGGACAGGAACCATTGAAGGAAAGAAAAGTTTAGCAACGATTACCAACACCTGGTTTACACTTTAGTGTCCTCTACTGAAGAGCAATCCACGTTAAGGCCAATGTTACACTTATAGCAGACCATGCTGCCCATCAACGTGTCTTTTTTAAACTTAAAAGCTTGCACCTCTGTACTGCAACTCAACACACCAAGGGGTATAACTTCTGCCACAGCCACAAAGCTAAGCATTACAGCCACAGTCTGGATGCCTTTGCAACAGAAAGTGTCACTAAACCCACATCATAAAAAATAAAAAAAAAATAAAAAAAACACATTGATAAAATGGTGTGATACATTCTGTTCCTACTCAGGTCACCATGAGATTAGTTTTCTGTATTCTGCAAAAAAAAAACCTGGTTGATCCTGCTGCTCTCTATCTCTACCTTCTGTCCATGTCCCCAATTCAGCTAGGGATTTCGCAGCTGTGGTGGCAACTCTGCACAAGCTCAGTTTTCAGTGAGTTTCTATGCTGAGCATTTCCTTCCTATCACATCTGAGCAGCCCATTTGACTATAGAGATACACATGTGGGCGCATACACAATGGTAAATGACAGCCCACTCCCTCCCTCCTCCATGCCCACTAACCAGATAAACACAATGGGGGTAGGATATTACATGTAGATTTATGGAGGCTTCCCCTTCCTCTTATTCTAAAACACAGGCTGGAGGGGTGTTACACAACATGTGACTGGCAGAAATCCGCCCACACCATGTTATTGCCAACAAATAAAGATTAGATAGATAGATAGATAGATAGATAGATAGATAGATGATATTTTTTTTAATTTGTATTCAAATGACTTATTTTATTTTGAACATGTAACCAGCAGCAGAGGACTAGAAGCTCCTCCTGCTTATGTTGCCCTGCGGACAGGCTGGGAAAGATCTGTGTCATGTGACAGCTGACTATCAATTAGGAAAAAGGCACTTTAATTATTTTAATTAAAAAAAATAAAATAAAAAAAAATAATCTCAGTGGCATCATTTACATACAGAAATACTGCCCCCCCCCACCCCCTTCCCCAAACACAAGTGTAAATGAGCCTTAACTGGCTGCTCATGACCCCTAGGGGTCAAAGTACATGTACTCCTTGTCTGCTCTTCAAGCTGAGCCAGCGTGATGATCAGCGCACCCCTCTCCTCCCACTGCTGTCCAACCACACAGCTAGAAAGGAGATAACTATTGATTCTTGATTGATGGCATGTGCCTCAGGCTCCAAGTGCTTGCCCAAGAGAAACACCATCACAAGAAATGAAGGGCAAGGGGGTGTTTCAGTTCCAGTTTCACCCCCTCTATTGTTTCAGTAATTGCGCTGTCATTGGCAGCCAGGCTGCACAATATTTTTGGTTGCTAGGACACTGGATGCTGGGTCCTACAGCATCATTGGCTGTTATTCTCCAGACAACCCCCATCAACATACAGGGCATCAAAAAAGTATTCATACCCCATGAAACTTTACACATTTTGTCATGTTACAACCAAAAAAATGTAAATGTATTTTATTGGAATTTTATATGACAGACCAACAAAGTGGCACATAATAATCGTGAAATAGAAGGAAAATGATAAATGGTTTTCAAAATGTTTTACAAATAAAAATCTGAAAAGTGTGGCATGCATTTGTATTCAGCCCCTTTACTCCGATACCCCTAACTAAAAAATAGTGGAACCAATTGCCTTCAGAAGTCACCTAATTAGTAAAACAGAGTCCTCCTGTGTGTAATTTAATCTCAGTATAAATACAGCTGTTCTGTTAAGCGCTGAGAGGTTTGTTAGAGAACCTTAGTGAACAAATAGCATCATGAAGTCCAAGGAGCACACTAGACAGGTCAGGGATAACGTTGTAGAGAGAAATTTAGCGGCGATGATGGTGGACGCTCATTAGAGAAGCTCCGGACCCGCTCCTTCCATCCCCGGATCCTGCTCCACAACACTAGCATTAATAGATCCAGGATCCACTGGAAAAGACCCCGGAATACCCCGGGCACCTCATGGGGAAAATAGGATCCCAACGACACGGATACCAGGGGTTTGTCCCGCCTCCGACCTCCCGGCCGGCTCAAAACATGGAGCGGTTCCTGTATAGGCCGCAATCCCCGGCCTCAAGTAGCCAGACGGCTACAGCGCTCGCCGCGGAGCGAACAGCAGATGCAGTGGCCACTGCACCGGATCGCTCTGCACACAGCCCCCTATCCCAGGAGACACCCTCCTTTGCACAGCAACAGAGAAGGGAGACTTCACACAGCAACTATAGAGAAACAGAAGAACATACTGCAGACCTCCTTGCTGATCATCCTGCATCATCCACAGGTACTTCCATATCTACCCCCCCATTCCCAGACAACTCAGTCACAGTTACAGTTGCGGTGCTGGACTCAAAGCTACAGTCCCTGCTACAGGACCTGACTCGTAACTTTACAGTAGCAGTAGGGAAACTGGCCCAGGAGTTACGAGGGGAAATCGATCAACTTGGTGATCGAACAGATACCTTAGAATCCAAATTTGACGAACTGGTGAAATACGTACACGTGCTTGAAGACGACAACGTGACACTCAAACAAAGCATTTTTCAGGTCCAATCACAGCAGGAGGACCTTGAGAACAGGGAGAGACGTCAAAATGTGAGAATACGTGGAATTCCGGAAACAGTCCCTGACAAAGAAATACGTCCCTATCTCCTAGGACTGTTTGTCGCTATGGCTCCACACATTCCGGATATCGATTGGAGGCTAGATAGGGCCCATAGATCCCTAGCTCCGAAACCACCCCCTGGCACCAACCCGAGAGATGTAATCGCTCGCCTCCACTACTACGAAAGCAAAGAAGCTCTCATGACGGCCACGCAAAATAAACATCGCATTGAATATAAAGGCGCTAAACTCCAAATATTTAGTGACCTATCTCCCATCACTCTCGCCAAAAGACGCGACTTACGGCCAGTGACCATGCACCTACAACATCAAGTCGCCTACAGATGGGGTTTCCCCTTTCGCCTCTCAGCCTCGAGAGATGGCACTCAATATTCAATGCGAGCCTTACACGAGTGTGAGGCCTTTGTCCGTAACTTGGGACTGCCGCCCATCCCTGAAGAGGAACTTCCCCCGCCACCACTTAACATGACCCCCGGCCCTCTTCAACCACTTACAACGATCTGGACCCCGGTTCGTAGGAGACGTCAAAGAAACCTTTCCACTCCTCAACGTCCGGCCTCAGCTAGACTACCTACCTGAATTTATCCCACACAAGGAGAAACGGCTCCTCAACATTTCACTCCTTTTTTGGCTGCCGTCTTCCTCGACACCTCGAGGGTTTGATAGCGGCACTATCCTGGTATCCGCAGAGAGAGACCTCCCCATTTCAGTCCCTGATGGCCTAGGTTAACGGCAACTGTTCCAGTCTTGGACTTCCATTCCTCGGCCGAGAAGATCCCATCTCTCTCTTTGATTTTCTTTTACTCTCCCCCAGAATTTAAAGTTTAAAGCTTGCGTACACAATTTTCTTTTCCTTTTGGAGGGAGCGGGTACCATCCCGCCCTTGTCGCTGACCGACATGCTCCTCTACAGGTCTATGGCTGCTAGCCAAGACTTCCTGAAGATTTTTACACCTTCAGGCTTACAAAATGTTTTTTTTTTATTTTTATTATTATTATTGTTATTTTTTGGACCTTTTTTTATAGTTCATATTTTTCCTTTCCTCTTTTTTCCTTTTTTCAAACCTAGGCCCTTTTTTGGCCTGAATATATACTTAACATTTTCTGGTTATTTTGTTATTGTATATTTGCTCACTGTCTACATGCTAATTGAGAAATGTGCAAAGATTTTACTAACTAATTTACACTGGTTAAACATGCTGTTACTTATTACTAAGATTTCACTAGCTGTAAATCGCTTGTCCTCCTTATGGCTCTGAAGGTCTTATGTAACGTGAAGGGTCTGAACTCCATTCACAAACGCTGGTTGGCCTTGAAGGAATTCAGAGCCTCTGGAGCTGATGTGGTCATGGTTCAGGAGACACACTTCCGAACGGGTGGCTCCTTTAAGTTCACTTCTAAATTATTTCCCAACACATTTGTAGCCTCTGACCCATCTGGGAAAGCAGGAGTAGCAATTTTGCTCAAGAACTCATGCCCTATAAGGAGTAATTGACTCCAAATTAGACCCCCAGGGACGATTTGTCATCCTGAACTGTGTCCATTTGCAAACAAAACTCAAGTTAGTTAACGTATATGCACCCAATTCTGGACAGATAGGATTTCTCACTAAAGTCCTTGAGGAGGTACAAAACTCCCCTCACCCATTTACGATTGTGGGAGGAGATTTTAACATGTGTATGTCTGCCAACAAAGATAGACTAAATCTTTTTCAAAACACTCCCCCAACCCAAGCCTATAGGTTATCTACCTCTTTCCGCAAATTAATTTGCACCCACAACCTGTTTGACTCTTGGAGAGTGAAACATCCCACTGGTAAACAATTCACCTTCTACTCCCCCCCACACAAAGGATACTCTCGCCTTGATTATTTCCTACTCTCCGCACCCTTACTATCTCACTTAGTAGCCTCTGAAATTGGCCCAATTACATGGTCTGACCATGCACCCATAACTTTAGACATATCCCTACATGTAGCATCCCCCAAGACATGTCACTGGAGACTTAATGAATCTCTCCTGAAAGACGAAGGCACCAAACAACGTCTCCAATCAAAATTGATTGAATACTTCAAGTTTAATGAAGGCTCTGTCTCAGACACTTCCATAATGTGGGAGGCCCACAAGGCCTTCTTCAGGGGTGAGTGCATCTCTGCTGGATCGCATAGGAAGCGCGATTCGCTCCAACAAAAATCTGAGCTACTGACCCAGCTGCGTTCAGCCGAGGTGCACTTGCTTCGAGCCCCCACAACTGCCCGTTTAAAGGAGGTGATAAATATCCGTAACAAAATTAAGTCCTTAGACATGAATAAAATATCCAAGGCCATTCTATGGTCGAGGCAAAAATTTTACGAGTATGCTGACAAACCCCACAGAATGCTAGTGAACAAACTGAAGCCACGTCCAAGTCTCTCTATCCCTGATCATTTAACACAACTGGATGGAACTCCCACCTACTGTCCCCAATCCATGTCTAGGGTCT
The DNA here is from genome assembly GCA_037952835.1 of Lithobates septentrionalis. Classification (NCBI taxonomy): domain Eukaryota; kingdom Metazoa; phylum Chordata; class Amphibia; order Anura; family Ranidae; genus Lithobates; species Lithobates septentrionalis. The sequence goes on from JBBDGP010001702.1 coordinate 77,533, forward strand.
TTGGAGATTTTTACAACAAATTATATAACTGTTTAAACTCTGACCCACATACCCAATTCACACAAGAGAAATTTGATTCTTTTATCTCATCTTTGAAGCTCCCACAAATATCATCAGACCAGTGCTCCTCATTAAATGCTCCCATTACCACTGAAGAATTAACCGAAGTGACTAAACTGCTCCCTTTACATAAATCCCCAGGCCCAGATGGACTCCCCTACTCTTACTACAAAACCTTCCTTCCTATCCTATCTCCACATATGCTAAATTTGTATGCCTCCTTACTAAAAGGTACAATACCCCACCCCCAATTTCTTCATGCCCATATCATAGTCATACCAAAACCAGATAAAGATCCTGCTGTCCCTGACAACTATCGTCCTATAGCCCTACTAAACTCCGACTATAAAATTTTCACCAAAATCCTGGCAAACAGACTCTCCAAAATTTTACCATTTTTGATAAATAGAGATCAGGTAGGATTTGTCCCCCTGAGACACGCAGGGGACAACACCAGACGCACCATAGATCTTGTCGATTTACTAACTAGAACTAAAACCCCGGCAGTAATACTTAGCTTAGATGCACAGAAAGCATTTGATCGCCTTAGCTGGCCTTTCATGTTTGCGATCCTGTCCAAATATGGTTTCTCAGGTCCCTTTATACAGGCCCTTAGATCCCTATACTCATACCCTACCTCCCAAGTACAACTTGCATCCTACTTATCTCCCACATTCCCCCTCAGCAACGGTACTAGACAAGGGTGCCCTTTGTCACCCCTACTTTTTATACTTAGCTTAGAACCCCTAGCCACAACAATCCGCGAAAGTCCCTCCATTACAGGAGTACGCTTACGTCAGTTAGAATATAAATTATCCCTTTTTGCAGATGATATCCTTCTAACACTTACTCAACCACACACGTCCCTACCCTCGTTACATAAAATTTTAAACACTTTCAGTGAAATCTCTGGGTTTAAAATTAATACCACCAAAACAGAAGCTCTCCCCATAAATATCATACCAACTAATCTGAACACCCTTAAACAGAACTACAACTATCACTGGAGCTCCACATCCTTAAAATACTTAGGTGTCCGGATTACAGCATCATACTCCTCACTATATCAGGCGAATTTCCCCCCCCTATTCCAAGAAATTAACCGCCTATTGAATCACTGGACCGCTTTGCCCATCTCTCTCCTGGGACGTATAAATATTCTAAAAATGTCTATCCTTCCTAAACTACTGTATTTATTCGAGACACTCCCAGTGGCAATACCAATGTCTCAGTTGAAAACGCTTCAAAGAAGAAGCCTCCGTTTTATATGTTACAACGCCTCACATAGGGTGGCGGGCTCAGTGGTCATGGCACGTAAGCTTAAAGGGGGCCTAGGTGCCCCTGACTTCATCAAATACTACTATGCTTCTCACCTAAGGGTTCTTACCTCGTGGACCAACAGAACTGCCCCAAACAGATGGGCGGACATAGAAATGAGCATAACAGCCCCAGTACATCCGTGCTACATGCTCTGGCCGTCCACGACCAAATATATGCCCCAGCTGAGAACTCTATGCCTGGCCCCAATGCTCTTTACACTGGCAATATGGAAGAAATGCTCCGCTAAATACTCACTATCATCCACAAGCTCACCTCTTACTAATATCCTTTTTAATCCAGACATCCCAGACAGTCTGTCCTATGAACGTATGATGCCCTGGACTAAGGCCGGGATTTTTCAACTACGACAACTAGTCAATCCAGCCACAAGACACTTACTATCCTTCGAGGACCTTAACAAACAACACCAATTACCCAAAACAATATTTTATTCATACCTCCAAATCAAACACTTCTTTTCTACCAAAAACCCCACACTATCTTTAGATAAACCTACCCAATTCGAAATGCTATGTGCTACAGGCCCTCATGAACCCCAACTGATATCCACCATTTATAGAATACTCCATGAGGCCAACCCCCTAAAAATAGATACGCATTATTATATGAAAAAATGGTCACAGATTCTCCAACATGACATATCTCTCCTAGACTGGGACAAGATTTGGATCTCCATCTCCAAGAGCTCCAGATGTATTTCCCACAAAGAAATAGGTTACAAAGTACTTATGTTTTGGTATAAAACTCCAGAAAGACTACAGGCCATCCCAAATATGCTGGAGATGTAATAAGAAAGTAGGCTCCCATTTTCATATCTTTTGGGAATGCTCTTTGGTTACACAACTTTGGGAGCAGATCCAAAAGTTATTAGAGAAACTGGTGGGAATCCTCGTTCCCCTGGATCCCATATATTATCTACTTGGTCTTCCCTATCAAGGTCTTCACAAAACAAAACAGAAACTGATGTCATACGTATTACTAGCAGCTAAAAAAACTATCCCCAAACTTTGGCTATCCACTTCCCCTCCCACCCTACCACATACTCTAACCATCTTAATGGATATGCGTAGAATGGAACATCTAACTGCCATTGTTGAAGGTTCCATACAGAAATTTTCTATCATCTGGCAACCTTGGGACGACTATGATGACAATAGTACGACAAATGAAACAGGATGAAATGATAGACGTCTATGGCAATAAACATTTTATATCTCTTGGGCTAACACACACCTTACCCCTCTGTTTGTGCAAATTCTCCTCAACAAGATTTCCTTTTCCTATAGGACAAGTAATGTAATCACAGTAGATTCGCCTAATTAATAACCAAAGGTTCTTATCACTTGTTATTCCTAACCTTACAGTTGTAGTGTAAGATATCCTATGGTTCCTGATAAGGTCATGCACTCTCGATAGACAGTATTGAAGCCTCATGTTTTCCTTTTTTTTCTGAATGTGACAACGATGTTATTATAAATGTCATGAAAAATGTTAAACAATTTAAAAAAAAAAAAAAAAAAAAAAAGAGAAGAAGGATCCCAAGCTTTGAACATCTCACGGAGCACTGTTCTTTCCATTTTCGGATGATGGATTGAACATGGCACAACTGCAATCATACCAAGACATGGGCGCCCACCTAAACTGACAGGCCGGGCAAGGAGAGCATTAATCAGAGAAGCAGCCAAGAGGCCCATGGTAACTCTGGAGGAGCTGCAGAGATCCACAGCTCAGATGGAAGAATCTGTCCACAGGACAACTATTAGTTGTGCACTCCACAAATCTGGCCTTTATGGAAGTCCCGTTTGCAGTTTGTGAGAAGCCATGTGGGGGACACAGCAAACATGTGGAAGAAGGTGCTCTGGTCTGACCAGAGGAGACAAAAATGTAACTTTTTGGCCTAAAGCAAAATGATATGTGTGGCAGAAAACTCAACACTGCACATCACCCTGAACACACCACCGTGAAACATGGTGGTGGCAGAATCATGTTGTGGGGATGCTTTTCTTCAGCAGGAACAGGGAATCTGGTCAGAGTTTATTGGAAGATTGATGGAGCCAAATAAAGAGCAAACTTAGAAGAAAACCTGTTATGCCGTGTACACACAAGCGGACTTCTCGTCTGCCTGAACTCCGAAGGACTTTGACGGAGTTCCGACAAAACGGACTTGCCTACACACGATCCCACCAAGGTCCGACCGTTTCGAACGTGATGACGTACGACCAGTCCGTCAGACTAGCATACAGACGAACTTTTTTTTTTTCGATAGGACACAAGTCCGTCGGAAAGATTTGAAATATGTTCTATTTCCAAAGTCCGTCAGATTTTTGACAGAAAAGGTCCAATGAAGCCCACACAAGATCAAATTGTCTGACGGATCCGACACAGCATTAGAGTCTGCAAAAGACTTGAGAATGGGGCGGAGGTTCGCGTTCCAACAGGATAATGACCCTAAACACACAGCCAGAGCTACAATGGAATGGTTTAGATCAAAGCATATTCATGTGTTAGAATGGCCCAAAGTCCAGACCTAAATCCAATTGAGTTATTTTGCAAAGAAGAATGGGCAAAAATTTCTCTCTAGCTGGTAAAGACATACCCAAAAAAAACTTGCAGCTGTAATTGCAGTGAAAGGTGGTTCTACAAAGTATTGACTCAGGGGTCTGAATACAAATGCACGATACAATTTTCACATATTTGTAATAAAAAAAACTGAAAACCATTTATCATTTTCCTTTTACTTCACAACTATATGCCACTTTGTGTTGGTCTATCACATAAAACCTCAATAAAATACATTTACGTTTTTGGTTTTAACATGACAAAATGTGCGAAAATTTGAAGGGGTATGAGTACTTTTTCAAGGCACTGTAACAACCAATGAAGCTTTGTGGGCTGGCCAACTACATCCTAGTAATCAATGAAGCTGTGGTGGCCAGCCGCCTGTAATGTAGCCACCAATGAAAGGACAGAGGAAGTTGAACAGGGAAATAGGTTGATAGTGCTCTAGCTCAATGGTTCTCAACCTCATTCCTCAAGTACCTCCAACGGGCCACGTTTTCAGGTTTCCCTTTCTTTTGCAAAGCTGCTTTAAATCAATATAAATGGCATGGTATTGATGAGAGCTATTTTATCTAGGGGAAGTTCCCAAAACATGGCCCATTGGGGGTACTTGAGGACTGAGGTTGAGAACCATTGCTCTAGCCAATGCATCCCTCAGGCACTCTCCTTAAACAAGGGGTGGTGGCAACTGATCCCGAAGTTAGTCATGCCCACAAATTGGTTTTCTATCAGGAGAGAAGCAGAAAAGCAGGAAACCAAAGAGTAAAGAAGGGCTCGTCTTCATATTTTAAAGCTCCTGCATAGAAAAGACCAATAAAAAAAAAAAAAAAAGGTATGTAGACATGAATGTATGGACCTGCATTTAATGTTATAATGCTGATTAAAATATTTCTTTAAAGATGAATATCAGTTGAACGCATATCTGATACATATACTGGAACAGTTAGCGGCCAAAAGTTTTATAGGTCTGTTCAGCAAGTGCCCTAATTCAAGTCCCACCCAAGGCTGATGAATGGACAAGGAAGAAGAGACCGCAAAATAAGTCACAACATCTGCTCACTCTACCGTCATTACTTTCCTGTATCAGGCCATCAGAGAACTGGTAGGCTCCTAGTGCTGCATTATCTCCTGGACTTTCTAAATAAGGCGAGTTAATGTATGCTAAGCTACAGCGTTAGTGATGTGCCTGTGCCAGACATCTAGATCATTTTAGAGCCCTGATGTAGGGAGGAGTGACGAAACCTCGAAACACGTCGACTTCCTGGTGTTGTTTTTCTGCGATAAGTCACAGAAAAAAAAAAAAATTAACACCACTCTGGACTCTTAAGAAGTTCTGAATGATCTGGCTCCTCCTTTGGTTCAATTGCATCTGATAAAGTGTGCATCATGTCAGTGATCAGTAGTAGTTGTAATATGGGGTGATTAGACTCAATGTGGTGAGCGTTTTTAAGCAGGTCTACGTCAGTCCGAACTTGAGGTTTAAGGGCACGGCAGCCCACTTATATTAAAGAGGAAAATAAAGTTTACAAACTGGGTTTCAGCTTTACTCAGCAATAACAAAAAATGCCAAGCCACCTTGCTCTCGTCTGCAATACCACTGGTCCCCCAGACCACGGGTTCCTCGGGCTTATTTAGACTTAACTTACAGCACCTCACTATACCGGCCCACTACTGGTTTCTGGATGAGGTTTCCCAGCACCCTGTACTCTCTAGTTTCCCCAGCCTTCTCGGTCATTTCCCAAACCGCTTAGCTATTCCAACTCTCCTGGTCCTGTGGGTAAGGGAATCTCCCGCACAAGACACTTCGGAACCTTCAAACTCCAGACTCCGATCCAGGATTACCAAATCCAAAGAAAAAAAAAAAATTTAAAAAACAGAGCTTTCTCCACTTACAACCCACAAGCTGGAGCTTCTCAAACGGAACCTTTGAGAATCCTATGTCATCTCTTAACCAGTTTACTAAACCCACACCATGACAGGGCCTTGCACTGTCACATAGTACAGTGTGGGAGATGTCAGCGATAATCTTGGTTACACTTATTGCTAATTGTATTTCATAGAATCTTCCAGGACAGCAAAATGATTGGCTTCACCTTCAACTGAAACCACAAACCAAAAAAAAAAAAAAAAAAAACGGTTAAGGATTAAAAAGCCCCTCTCTCCCCCCTTTTATCCACGATTGTAAAGAACCTCCACCAATGTACTCAAGGGGAATTTCTAGGTAAAAATGCATCAAACCAAATCAATTTAAAACTAGAAACTTCTGGATGGAAATATGAACACTGTTCTTGAAAATACCATTACTGGTACCGTAGGTGTAACCAAGGTTTTCCCAAATCATCTTCCTGGACAGCTAATTGAGAGGATAAACAAGTAAAAAACATACATGGGGGGGGGGGGGGGGTAATGCCTGCAACACCCTCCTTCTGAAGGACAAGTCCAAGTTGGACATTTCCACACATTAAACACTTCTCTAAAGCTTGGCCTGAGGACCATACTGCAATCTGAGAGATTTCTTCCCACAAAGCACCTACCATCTCTGATCATGATGTAGCCATCAATTTTGTGGATGGAGCTCTAATTCTAGCAGGTCTTAGCTGGCCAAAACTGAAATAATAGTGTCTGTAATCCATCAGGCCATGATACTCCTGAAGGGAATGAGCCCTTAGATGGGAACACTATATAAAGCTAGATATTAGGTAAAAAATACGGCCAACTGCATCTAATTGGTGCTGAGCAACTCAAGGACTGTAGGAATCCAAACTCTAGGAATTGAAAATGAATCAATGCCTTTTTTTTTGCCAGGGCTAATGCCGCGTACACACGGTCGCACTTTCCGGCATACTTGGTCCGGCGGACCAGGGTCCACCGGACAATCCGACCGTGTGTAGACTTCGGCGGACTTTTTTTCTCAAAAGTCCGCCGTACCTAGATTTGAAACATGCTTCAAATCTTAGTCCGCCGGACTCAGTTTCTGACGGAAAGCCCGTTCATCTGTATGCGTCTGTATGCTGGTCCGACGGACCAGATACGAAGCAAGGGCAGAGTACTGCATTTCGCGCTCGCTGCAATAGGAAAAACAAATTTTCCTATTGCGGCGAGTGCGGGGCATCCCAGGCCCTTAGGTCTGGTATGGATTTTAAGGGGAACCCCCTACGCCGAAAAATCGGCGTGGGGTCCCCCCAAAATCCATACCAGACCCCGATCCGAGCACGCAGCCTGGCCGGTCAGGAAAGGGGGTTGGGACGAGCGAGCGCCCCCCCCTCCTGAACCGTACCAGGCTGCATGCCCTCAACATGGGGGGTGTGTGCCCCGCAGGGCCCCCCCCCAAAGCACCTTGCCCCCATGTTGATGAGGACAAGGGCCTCTTCCCGACAAACCTGGCGGGGTCTGCGGGCGGGGGGCTTATCGGAATCCGGGAGCCCCCTATAATAAGAAGGCCCCCAGATCCCGGCCCCCCACCCTATGTGAATGAGTATTCACCTAGGGAAAAAAAGTGTCATTTAAAAAAAAATAAATAAATAAACCACACACTACACAGGTTTTTGAAGTAATTTATTAGACAGCTCCGGGGGTCTTCTTCCGGCTTCGGTGGTCTTCTTCCGACTTTGGGGGTCCCTCTGGTTCCTCTTCTCCCGGCGTCCAGTTGGTTTTTCTCCGCTCTCTGTCCTCTTCTCCCGGTGTTCCAGTTCTTCGGCCGGCTCCTCCGCTGTCTTCATGCCGCTCTCTTGCCAGTGGAGGTCCGGACTTCTGGCCTCTGGGCTTCTTCTCTTCTTTTCTTCCCATGTTGACATGACGGTCTCTCAGGCTGGAATGGTCTCCGAGAGCTCCGATGTGACTTATATAGGCGGAGACCCCGCCCCCTTATGCCGTCACAGTCCCTGGGCATGCTGGGACTGTGACGTTTTAGGGGGTGTGGTCAACATCACCCGGTGACCACACCCCCTAAAACGTCAGTCCCAGCATGCCCAGGGACTGACGGCATAAGGGGGCGGGGTCTCCGCCTATATAAAAAAGTCACATCGGAGCTCTCAGAGACCATTCCAGCCTGAGAGACTGTCGTGTCAACATGGGAAGAAGAGAAGAGAGCAGAGGCCCAGAAGCCCAGAGGCCAGAAGCCCGGACCTCCGCTGGCAAGAGAGCAGCATGAAGACAGCGGAGGAGCCAGTCGAAGAACTGGAACACCAGGAGAAGAGGACAGAGAGGGCGGAGAAGAACCAACCGGACGCCGGGAGAAGAGGAGCCCCCGAAGTCGGAAGAAGACCACCGAAACTGTCCAATAAATTTCTTCAAAAACCTGTGTAGTGTGTTTTTTTTTAATGACACTTTTTCCCTAGGTGAATGGGTAGGGGTACCATGTACCCCATACTCATTCACATAGGGTGGGGGGCCGGGGGCCCTTTTATTATAGGGGGCTCCCGGATTCTGATAAGCGCCCCCGCCCGCAGACCCCGACAACCAACGGCCAGGGTTGTCGGGAAGAGGCCCTTGTCCTCATCAACATGGGGACAAGGTGTTTTGGGGTGGGGGAGCCCCGCAGGGCCCCCCCTCCCCCAAAAGCACACACCCCCCATGTTGAGGGCATGCGGCCTGGTACGGTTCAGGAGGGGGGGCGCTCGCTCGTCCCAACCCCCTTTCCTGACCGGCCGGGCTGCGTGCTCGGATCGGGGTCTGGTATGGATTTTGGGGGGGACCCCACGCCGATTTTTCGGCGTAGGGGGTTCCCCTTAAAATCCATACCAGACCTAAGGGCCTGGGATGCCCCGCACTCGCCGCAATAGGAAAATTTGTTTCTATTGCAGCGAGCGCGAGATGCAGTACTCTGCCCTTGCTTCGTATCTGGTCCGTCGGACCAGCATACAGACGCATACAGATGAACGGGCTCATTTTTATGTATAAGTAGAGGGTCATAGGCATTATGCTGCTCTGACGCATTGTTTTACACCAGGGCTCGACAAACCCCGGGCGCCAGGTCGCATTTGCGACTAGAATTAGCAACCTGGCGCCTGGGGCAGCACAGCTGGAGTATCCTGTGTCCGTTCGACACCCATCCCCCTCCCGGCGCGATCGCGTTGGGTCGCGCCGTTAATTGAGGCCCCGGCTTTGCGGCCTACTGCAGTCCTATGGTTCCTTCTGCAATCGGGCGCCCTCTGGTGGTGGCCGTTGGTATGACAAGACATCCACCAATGCTAATGGAGCTTTCCCTACCTGTTTTCACTGCCTGCTCATCTCCTTCCCTTTACTTAGAACCCCCAAACATTATATATATTTTTTATTCTAACACCCTAGAGAATAAAATGGCGGTCATTAAAATACTTTCTGTCACACCGTATTTGCGCAGCGGACTTACAAGCGCACTTTTTTGGGAAAAAATACTTTTTTTAATTAAAATATAAGAAAACAGTAAAGTTAGCCCAATTTTTTTTATATTGTGAAAGATAATGTTACGCCGAGTAAATTGATTCCCAACATGTCACGCTTCAAAATTTCGTCCGCTCGTGGAATGGCGACAAACTTTTACCCTTCAAAAACAGAGTTAGGTACCTGGTAACTCTTTTTCTAAGAAGTCTTCCAGGGCAGCATCCGAGAGATAGGCTCCTCCTCCCTAAAACAGGAAACACATTAGTCCACCATTATAAATTTCACACTCTTACCTGTGTGCCTCAGTTATGTTAAAGCACCGAAGGAATTCCCTGTAAGCTGCAAGCTCCCCCTCTGTACCTGGTTTTTGTTGTTTCAAGGGTGGGAACTAGTGCTGCCCTGGAAGACTTCTTAGAAAAAGAGTTACCAGGTACCTAACTCTGTTTTCTCGAATCGTCTTCCAGGGCAGCATCCGAGAGGATATATCAAGCAATACTTACTAGGGTGGGGTTAGAGACTGGAGCACTTTACGACCAAATGCTTGGTCTTGGTCAGACAGCTGGTCTATGCGGTAGTGCTTAGCGAAAGTACTGAAGCTCGACCATGTCGCTGCCCTGCAGATCTGCTCCGGAGTTGCCAATGCTTTCTCTGCGGCCGAGGTTGCCCAGGCTCTAGTTGAGTGCGCTCTGATTTCACTAGGTGGAGTGAGATTCTGTGCCTTATAGGTAATCTGTATGGCCATCCTTATCCATCTACTGATGGTGCTTTTTGAAGCTTGTTTCCCTCTGTTGATTCCTGCATAGAGGATGAAGAGGGAGGTCGTTTTACGCCATTCCTTTGTTCTTTCAAGATACGCTATGAGCGTGTTCCTTACATCAAGTTTGCTGTAAATGTCTCTTTTCCTACTATCCATGGTTGTTGGAAGTGAGGGTATGACGATGTTTTGGGTTCTGTGAAATGTAGAAGAGACCTTGGGTAGAAAGGCCGGATCTGGAGAGAGAATTATCTTGTCCAGATGTATTAGACAGTATGGTTCTATTGAGGATAGAGCTTGGATCTCACTCACTCTTCTGGCGGATACTAAGGCCAGAAGGAGCGCAGTTTTTAACGTGAGGTTTTTGTCTGAGCTGTCCTCGATAGGTTCAAACGGAGGGGAAAGAAAGCCCTTAAGTACTGTGCCCATGTCCCAGGTGGGCGTTTTGTACAATTTGGCTGGTTTGGATCTTTTAAGAGCTATGAGGAATCGTCTTATCAGCGGATCTTCCGCTAGTCTAGTATCCATGACCGAGGAAAGTGCTGCAACTTGTACTTTCAGGGTACTTGGTGACATGTTTTTGTCTGCACCATCTTGTAGGAAGTCCAAAACTATTGGAATTATCCCACCGTTGGAGATTGGTCTGTCTTCGTACCAAGAAACAAATTTTTTCCTTATTTTCTCATAGATGGCTCTCGTTACCGGCTTTCTGCTGTTTAAGATGGTGTTGATTACTCTGTCTGACAGGCCTTTGTTCTGGAGTTTTACCCTCTCAGTAACCAAGCCGAGAGCTTCAAGATTTTGTGGTTCGGATGGTTGACTGGGCCTTGTGACAGTAGATCCAGGCGGTCCGTCAGTGTCAGCTGAGGTTGTATGCTGAGATTTTTTAAATGACTGAACCATGCTCTCTGGGGCCAGTGTGGTGCTATTAGTTTCACTGTTTTCTCTGCCTTGATTTTTTGGATTACTTTTGGGATTATGGCAGTTGGAGGGAATGCATAGCACAGATGCCATCTCCAGTTTTGGTTGAAAGCATCCACCCCGCTGTTGCCATCTGTAGGGTCCAGGGAGAAAAATATCGGAGATTTTGCGTTCGCCCTGGAAGCAAATAGGTCTACTTCGGGTATACCCCACTTCTGGGTGATTTGAGTGAAGATTGTTTGGTTTAGCGACCATTCCGTGTGTTTTATCGTTTTCCGGCTCAGGAAATCTGCCACTGTATTGTCTGTTCCTTTTAGATGAATACCGGATATCGATCTTATGTTCACTTCTGTCCACAGTAGGATAGATTGTGTCAGTCTCATCAGTTTTTGAGATTTTGTGCCCCCTTGTCTGTTTAGGTATGCGACTGTCGTTGCGTTGTCTGATTGTATCTTTACATCCTTCCCCTGTAATGCTGGCTTGAAGGCTTTTAGCGCTTCCCCCACGGCTTTCAGTTCTCTCAAGTTTGAGGAGGCTTGTGCCCATTTGGGTGTCCATTTCCCTTGCGAGAACCGTCCTTCCATGTGGGCTCCCCATCCTAGGGCGCTTGCATCGGTGGTGATGCTGACTGGATTGACTTGAGCCCATCTGCGCCCCTCGATGACCCGAAGTGGGTTGAGCCACCAGTAGAGTGTTTGTTTGACTGTGGCGGGGACGGGAATGGATTTTTCTAGGGATGCTTGCCTGCCATCCCACTGGGAAAGAATGTAGTTCTGTAAGGGTCGCATGTGAATTTGTGCCCAGGTGATGGCTGGAATGGAAGATGTCATCAGTCCTAGGACGGACATTCCGTGCCTGATCGTTGTGGAATGGTTCCTTAGCAGGGACGTAAGTGCTTGTGTCATTTTTACGTCTTTTTCCTTTGTTAGGAAAATTTTTGACAGTCTGGAGTCCAGCACGTATCCCAGGTACACTACTCTCTGGCTTGGGATCATTTGCGATTTCTCTGCGTTTATTAACCATCCCAGGTTTTGCAGATAGTTCATACTCGTGCGCAGGTTGTTTTCTAGGATTGCTGCCGAGTCCGCAAAGAACAGGAGGTCGTCTAAGTATGGTATTATTCCAATACCCTCCTGTCTTAGACCTTTTAGCGCTTCCGCTATTATTTTTGAGAATATTCTTGGAGCTGAGGAGATTCCGAAGGGGAGAGCTGTGTACTGTAGGTGCAGCGTAGCTGCTGGCCCCTGGATTGCGAACCTTAGAAACTTTTGGTGATCCTTCCTTATGGGGACATGTAGGTAGGCATCCTGTAAATCTAGTGTTGCCATGAATGTCTCCCGCGGTAGGATGTTCCTGATTGAATAGATAGATTCCATTCTGAATCTCTTGTATCTTATTCCTCGGTTGAGTGGTTTGAGGTTTAGTATCAGCCTTAGTTTGCCTGATGGTTTTCTTTTTGCGAAGATGTGTGAGTAGAAGCCCTTTTGTTCCTCCTCTTGGGGAACGTGACAAATCACCTTCTGATCCAATAGTTTCTGTAGAGATTCTAGAAACACCTTTGCTTGATTGCTGTCCTTGGGCAGCATGGTCGCTAAGTATTTGGTTGGGGGGCGGTTGGAGAATTCTATTGCGTAACCGTCCGCTATGGTGCGCAATATGAATTTGTTTTCTGTTATCTCCTCCCATTGGTGGGAGAAGGCCGCCAATCTGCCCCCCACCTGAGGCAGTCATTGTTTTTTGTTCTTTTGGGTATTAGGCTTGAGGATGAATTCAACTTTGCCTTTCTTGTTTTGTTGACCCCAGTGCTTTTTTGCCCCTGGCTTATTGAATTTTTTGAAATGCCAAAAGGGCGCCTTCCCTTGTCTCTTCTTGGTTTGAGGGAACCCCTTATTTTTTGCTGCAGTCCTATCCAGGACTGTTTCTAGCTCGGGACCAAACAGTAGGTCTCCAGTAAATGGTATGCCACAAACGGTTCTTGGAAGGTGCATCCCCCCCCCCCCAGGATTTTAACCACAGGGCTATGCGGGCCGAGTTTAGTAGTGCCGTGGTCCTAGAGGATATTCTGACAGTTTCTGCTGAAGCATCTGCCAAGAAAGCTGCCGCTCTAGTTAGTGTGGGGATGGTTTTAATTAGTTCCTCCCTGGGCGTGTCGTTCTCCAATAGATCTTGCAGCTGGGTTAGCCAGATTAGCAAGGTTCGGGCTGTGCAGGTGGAAGCAATAGCCGGATTTAGGTTTGCCGCCCCTGCTTCCCATGCCCTTTTCAGGAGAGCTTCTATTTTCTTGTCCATGGGGTCGCTGAGGGTACCTGCGTCATCAAAAGCCAAGTCCGATTTGTTCGTGATTTTTGCCAGAGAGGCATCCACCTTGGGGCATTTAGCCCAGGTTTTGGTGTCTGCTTCCGCAAACGGGTATCTGCGTTTGATTGTGGCGGGGATGAAAAGCTTTTTCTCTGGGTCTTCCCGTTCCTTTTTGACTATGTCTTTAAGTGTTTGGTGTACCAGGGACGTTCTTGGCTTTTTGGGCTGGAGCCCTTTGTACATTCTGTCATGTATAGTGAGTTCTGCGGTTTTCTGTTCTTTAATGCCTAGAGTGTCAGTGATGGCTTTGAGAAGACTGTCTGTGTCCTCAGAAGGAAACAGGTTTCAGTCTGTCGTGTCATCTTCCTCCTCTGAGTCTGAACAGATACAGTCTTCTGATTCAGATTGTTCAGATTCATCTGAATCCACCTCTTGTTCTGCCTGTACCTTGTTCTCGCTCGGAATGTGTGTTCCGCTGGTAGATGGGATACTGGCCTGAGCGACACTTGCTGGCGTTTCTAATTTTTCGATAGCTGAGCGTAGTGGTGCCATGGTGCTCTGAATTTCTTTTTTAAAAGGAATTGAGCAGGTCTTTCAAAAATCCCTGTGATTCTTTTGCCACCATTTTGTCTAAGCATTTCTGACACAGGGGCTTTTTCCAATCTGGGGAAAGCCTGTGGCTGCATGAGGCACATGTTTTGCCTTTAGCCTTCCTTTCCTCAGGGGTCTTTGCCTGCAAGCAAGTATAGAGACAAAAAACCCCGTGAGATAGGTGGTCAAAAAAACTGCCTGTAGATAGGCAGTAAAGAGGTTAAGACAGAGATAATTCAGGAATATTCTGGCTTACCTTGGAGCTGTCCTGGCTTGCAGGATCTGCAGGGCAGGGTGGGGAAGCGTCAGACATGATCAGCCACCAGGATCCTCTGCTTAGAGGCCTTTTTATCTGCTTCCTGCATAAGCTCCGGCCCCGCCCCCGGCTGACCCCGTGCAGGTTGGTGGACACACCTGCACATGCCGCTGTATTGTAGAGTAACCGTGTCCCTGCTAGACCCTCTGCTGCTGAGCGGCGGTGGTCGGCGGCGGCGCCCGCCGCGGGGGGGGGGGGCGCCCGCCTCTGTGCATGTATCCATCCCCCCTGGCGGGCTCCAAATTCTGCGGGAAGCCAGAGGGGGGTGCTTGCAGAAGCATACACAGGCCTAAACAGCGGCATGGGGTGGGGATGACAGAGTCCTTCTGCAGCCTGGGGGGATGATTGCAGACCCCTCAGTAGGGGCGAAATCTCAGGCTTTGAGCAATGTTGCTCAGTGCTGCGCCTGCTCGCCCTCCCAAAGCCCCTTGGGCTGTATGGGATGCTGGCAGGGGGTCTCCTGCAACAAGCACAGAGACAGGTGAAAATAAAATAACAAACGTTTTTGCAGCTCCTGTGGGTCCGGAGGAAACACAAACAACTGAGGCACACAGGTAAGAGTGTGAAATTTATAATGGTGGACTAATGTGTTTCCTGTTTTAGGGAGGAGGAGCCTATCTCTCGGATGCTGCCCTGGAAGACGATTCGAGAAATCTCCATAGGTGACGTTTAAAAAATTCTACAGGTTGCATGTTTTGAGTTACAGAGGAGGTCTAAGGCTGGAATTATTGCTCTCGCTCTACCGATCGTGGCGAAACCTCACATGTGTGGTTTGAACACCGTTTTCATGTGCGGGTGCTACTCACATATGCGTTCGCTTCTGCAAGCGAGCTCGGCGGGACGGGGCGCATTTTAAAAAATTATTATTTTTTCTTATTTATTTTAACTTTTATTTTTTCACTGTTCTTTAAAAAAAAAAAAAAAAGTCACTTTTATTCCTATTACAAGGAATGTAAAAATCCCTTGTAATAGAAAAAAAGCATGACAGGTCCTCTTAAATATGAGATCTGGGGTCAAAAAGACCTCAGATCTCATATTTACACTAAAATGCATTAAAAAAAAAAAAAAAAATTGTCATTTGAAAAAAAAATAATAAAATGTCCCTTCAAGAGCTTTGACGTGGCTTCCGCCCTGCAATGACTCGGAGATGGGCGGGGGGGCCATCTTCCTCTCACTCGTCTCCATGTCAGGCCAGGGACAGATTCGGATCGCCTCCGCCGTTACCGACGGCTACGGTAAGCAGTGAAGGGCACCGGAGAGCGGCGGTAGGGGGGGCCCTCTCCTGCCGCCGATAAAAGTATTCTCGCTGCGAATCTGCTGAATCTGCTGCAGAGACCACTTTTATCTGAAAGAGAACCGCCGGCTCTTGAAGAAGATACCGGGGTTATGGTAGCTAGCTGCTACCATAACAACGGTATTTCTCTTCAAAGACAGGACGTATATAGTCGTCCTGCGGGAAGGAAGTGGTTAATTAAAATGAATTTATTATTTGTCATCTCCCTGCTTGGCCCCTTTACACGGGCTGTCTGATCAGGTTCGCCTGTCAGTTTTTCAGGCGGACCTGATTGGATCCTTAGCGGGAATATGGCGGTCTTGTGTCCCTGCATGGCAGGAAATAAAAGCAGTCACATTCGTTCTAGTCGTCTCTGTGTAAATTTAAGATTGGTTAATTTTTATATTGAAAATAAAGCTTTGTCGGTCGTTTAAAAAAAAAAAAAAAAAAAAAACCTGGCTCCTAACTTTTTTAGCTGGCTCCTAGATTCCAAGCAAATTTGTCAAGCCCTGTTTTACACAATTTATATTAGCGCGGTTATCTCTATCTCTACACGTGCGAGAGCTATTGTTTTGGGATTCTGATCAATTTACGTATTTATTCATTTGGCAGCTTTTTTCACTGTACACACATTTTGTATTCATTTACACATCTTTTATACAGCTTTGCACTTGTCTTTGGCGCAGTGGAGCAAGAGAGATTAAGGGGCGGTTTATTTGTATCTCTTGCTACAAGAGATTTACTAAAACTGGAGCGCTCAATCTGGTGCAGCTGTACATGGTAGTCAATCAGCTTCTCACTTCAGCTTGGTCAATTAAGCTTTGACAGTAAAAATTGGAAGCTGATTGTTTTCTATGCAAGCTGCACCAGATTTTGAACTCTCCAGTTTTAGTAAATACCCCCCATGGTGTTCTTAGTTGATCTGTATAGACATTCTACAGCAGGGTTTCTCAACCCGGGGTACGCCCAGTTCTCTGTCTCCCGAGTCCTACCTCCCGCACACATACAGTCACCGGCTGTAGCTGTGTTGCGTGGCATTGTGCTGCCAACAGGGAAAGTGGGCCTGCCCAGTGTGCGTGTGGGGGGGCGTCAGGCAGGCAGTGGCAGCTGCCCGTAGTCCTGTCATAAATGGATCCAATCGAGCTGCCTGGAAGAGGTTTCCCTGGCCAGGGCTGACTGACCAGGGTAAGTAGGCGGCCCCATGTTCTCCCATCTCCAGGCGCCCCCCCCCCCCTCCAGCATGCTTCGGATGTCCTGCCTGCCATGTGTGAAGATGCCATTTCTGTGGCTCCCTGATCTCCACTCCACACTGCAGACAGGAAAAAAGAGGCGAGTCCTGCCTGCTCAGGAACTACACATGCCAGCGTGCCCAGCCATCAGTGCCGCCTCATCAGTGTCAATCACTTTCGAGACATGGGCACTTAAGACTTGCAGTGGTACTTTGCCGTAAAAGGTTGAGAAACACTGGTCTATAGTACACTAAATCTTCACATTCCAGTATAAAGCTAGCCATACATGAAATTTGGTCAGTTCAGCAGGGAACGGCAAAATTTAGATCCGTGTATGGGCAAGGGGGATGTACAGATATTAATCTACTAAATCAACCTCTGTGCGACTGCCCTGTTGGAAAATTATTGTTCGATCAGCACCACCAGCTATAAGTGTCAGTGCTAAATATTGTATTCTGATGGAGGGGAAGTCTCCCTGCTGTCAGAATTAAGGATGAGCTTCGGCGTTGTTCACACACCCCGCGTGAAGAGCCCGCCAGGAAGTCGACACTGCGCTGCGCTAATCACAAGCAGTGAGACATTTCCCAAACTCTGCAGCCGCACATCGGGACAATGTCTCACTGCCTGCGATTAGCGCAGAGCAGTGCCGACTTCCTGGCGGGCTCTACACGTGGGGTGTGCGAACACGCCGGAGCTCATCCTTAGTCAGAATACAAAAGGCACAGACGGAGGATGTGCCTTTTGTATTCGATGTGGAAATCAAGACTTTTTTTCCTAAAGCAAAATATATAATGGTCATCGACAGGCTGCCTAAGAGGTTTCTATTTGTTTGAAACATGAGAAATGCATGCATGGCAGTGCACAGGTTAATGCATAACCTTTGTCTCTAGTCTAAGAACTGACATTTCCTGTGAAGAAACTACATATCGCACAATTCCTGGTACTTCCAGTATAGTACTCGTGCAGGTGAGAGCTTAAAAGGTAATTAGATTAGGGACAGGTGAAAGCAAGTAAAAGTTTACCATAATAGATGTGTTTGTTTCATGGAAAAATATTGATGCACATGGAGAAATGACAGACATGCCTGTGAGTGGAAACAACAAATTGCTGGTCCCTCTTGGTGCAGATGGACACGGCAGGTGGACCCATGGATGGACACGGCAGGTGGACCCATGGATGGACACGGCAGGTGGACCCATGGATGGACACGGCAGGTGGACCCATGGATGGACACGGCAGGTGGACCCATGGATGGACACGGCAGGTGGACCCATGGATGGACACGGCAGGTGGACCCATGGATGGACACGGCAGGTGGACCCATGGATGGACACGGCAGGTGGACCCATGGATGGACACGGCAGGTGGACCCATGGATGGACACGGCAGGTGGACCCATGGATGGACACGGCAGGTGGACCCATGGATGGACACGGCAGGTGGACCCATGGATGGACACGGCAGGTGGACCCATGGATGGACACGGCAGGTGGACCCATGGATGGACACGGCAGGTGGACCCATGGATGGACACGGCAGGTGGACCCATGGATGGACACGGTAGGTGGACCCATGGATGGACACGGTAGGTGGACCCATGGATGGACACGGTAGGTGGACCCATGGATGGACACGGTAGGTGGACCCATGGATGGACACGGTAGGTGGACCCATGGATGGACACGGTAGGTGGACCCATGGATGGACACGGTAGGTGGACCCATGGATGGACACGGCAGGTGGACCCATGGATGGACACGGCAGGTGGACCCATGGACGGACACGGTAGGTGGACCCATGGACGGACACGGTAGGTGGACCCATGGACGGACACGGTAGGTGGACCCATGGATGGACACGGTAGGTGGACCCATGGATGGACACGGTAGGTGGACCCATGGATGGACACGGTAGGTGGACCCATGGATGGACACGGTAGGTGGACCCATGGATGGACACGGTAGGTGGACCCATGGATGGACACAGGGAACTCAGCCATGACACTAACTGCAGCTACCACACGTGAGACCATCATTATAGCAAAAGGCCAACAAACTGAAAATGTCTGGGATCCCCTCACACTTCCTGTATTGGCTATGGGACAGGAAGTGAAGATTAATCCCCACTATGGGACAAAGAAGGCCATTTAAAAAAAAAAAAAAAAAAAAGGAAGGGGGAGGACGACAAGGGTTATAATCCATGGCCGCTTACAATGTATTGCTGCCCAAAGCAGATCACAAAGGCAGTGCAGGAAACATGAAGAGAGCATGCCTTTCCCACACCACATTCTGTGGCCCTCATGCAAAAGACAGATTAGAAGCCCACTATAAGCATGAGGGCCACAAGCAACAGGTTCAAAACGCATTGCCTTTGCGATCTGCTGCAGATGCCAGTACTAGGCTAATAGCATCCCAAATGCAGATCACAAACGCAGTGCATTTGCGGCACCAGATTGCAGATTCTGCAATACCATGCAATTTGGTGCGGTGCGTATTTAAAAAGAAGTGCATGCTGTACTCTTTGGTGTGTTCTGGTGCGGGTTGCAGGTCGGGCAGAAGTGCACATCCCCCGCATCAAAGTGTTTCATCCTCTGGTGCTGGAAACAGCTGGCGCCATCTTGGCCCTCCTCGCTCTATCTACCATACAGGAGATCTGCCCACAGGCACCATACTGCCAGGGAAACGCAGGAAGGAACCCCCAGAAGGAGCGATAACCACAAATGTCAAAACCGCCTCAGAAGAAAACAGACCAAACAAGCATCAGGCTGCTGGAGTGATGTACATTGTACAAGAAGCAAGGTCCAGAGCATGTCTTCAGGGAAAATCCACTCAGTATGCCAGCTAACCGGGAACACCCGCATCCCCGGACCTGACAACCCGCATGCCCGGACCTGACAACCCGCATCCCCGGACCTGACAACCCGCATGCCCGGACCTGACAACCCGCATGCCCGGACCTGACAACCCGCATGCCCGGACCTGACAACCCGCATGCCCGGACCTGACAACCCGCATCCCCGGACCTGACAACCCGCATCCCCGGACCTGACAACCCGCATCCCCGGACCTGACAACCCGCATCCCCGGACCTGACAACCCGCATCCCCGGACCTGACAACCCGCATCCCCGGACCTGACAACCCGCATCCCCGGACCTGACAACCCGCATCCCCGGACCTGACAACCCGCATCCCCGGACCTGACAACCCGCATCCCCGGACCTGACAACCCGCATCCCCGGACCTGACAACCGGCATCCCCGGACCTGACAACCCGCATCCCCGGACCTGACAACCGGCATCCCCGGACCTGACAACCGGCATCCCCGGACCTGACAACCGGCATCCCCGGACCTGACAACCGGCATCCCCGGACCTGACAACCGGCATCCCCGGACCTGACAACCGGCATCCCCGGACCTGACAACCGGCATCCCCGGACCTGACAACCGGCATCCCCGGACCTGACAACCGGCATCCCCGGACCTGACAACCGGCATCCCCGGACCTGACAACCGGCATCCCCGGACCTGACAACCGGCATCCCCGGACCTGACAACCCGCATCCCCGGACCTGACAACCGGCATCCCCGGACCTGACAACCGGCATCCCCGGACCTGACAACCGGCATCCCCGGACCTGACAACCGGCATCCCCGGACCTGACAACCGGCATCCCCGGACCTGACAACCGGCATCCCCGGACCTGACAACCGGCATTATCAGAGGAAGCAACACACATGTAGAGGAGGTCGAGGATGGCACAGTGTAGAGGAGGAGGTCAGGGATGGCACAGTGTAGAGGAGGTCAGGGATGGCACAGTGTAGAGGATAGCAAAGTGTAGAGGAGGTCAGGGATGGCACAGTGTAGAGGATAACACAGTGTAAAGAAGGTGGTCAGGGATAGCACAGTGTAGAGGAGGTCAGGGATGGCACGGTGTAGAGGAGGTCAGGGATGGCACAGTGTAGAGGAGGTCAGGGATGGCACAGTGTAGAGGAGGTCAGGGATGGCACAGTGTAGGAGGTGGTCAGGGATGGCACAGTGTAGGAGGTGGTCAGGGATGGCACAGTGTAGGAGGTGGTCAGGGATGGCACAGTGTAGAGAAGGTCAGGGATGGTGATCAGTGTTGTAGAAGTCAGTGTTAGGTGTAGGGGGGTGATCCAGGATCTCTCCCCGGTGTCAGGTGGACATGTCCGGAGTAAGGCCTCTGCTCCCAGCAGTCCCCGGGCCCTCAGTACCCGTGTCCCCGGAAGAATGGTGGGCTGACCTCTTAGGTGCGGGTTGCTCCATGCTGGCGGTGTCCGCTCTCCCCGGACAGAGGACAGGCTGTACAATGATCTCCGGGAGCCGCACTAACTCCGTACAACTTCCATCTTCCTGCACCGCACTACACTTCAACCAAACCCGCTACTACCGCCAGCCCCGCCCCCGGCTCCGCTCACACCACGGATTGGTTGGCTCGGCCACTAGCTCGTTTCCTCATTGGTGGATTCTTGTGTCACGTCTAGTGAGGCGTCCTAGCAGGTTTCTTCCGGTGTTATTGATGTTACTGATCCGCTTCATTCCCTCCCAACCAGAGCAGACAGGGAGCAGGAAGTGGAGAGAAGAGCGCGGAGCATGCCGGGAAGGAGGCGGGCTATCGTTCATAGCTCCGCCCTGTAAAGTCTTATTGGTGAGAAAGGGGAACTGTCACTTGTTCAGCTGAGTATTCTATAAAGAGGACCTGTCATCAGAGCAGTATGGAGCATGTCAGGGGAGAGCCGGTGTCTTGCCGAGAAAGTTCCCTCGGCGGATAAGTTCCTCCCCTGTACTGCGCAAAACTGTACCTATCATTTCTTCTACACAAATAGAGCTTTTTTTGGTGGTATTTAATCACCACTGGGGTTTTCCTTTTTTCTAAATAAACAAAAACAGACCAAACATTTTGAAAAAATAAACAAACTGCTTCATAGTTTGTTATAAAATTTTGCAAACAGTAATTTTTCTCCTTCACTGATGTGCACTGATGAGGCACTGATGAGGCACTGATGGGAACTAATAGATAACACTGATGGGCACTGATGAGGCACTGATGGGAACTAATAGATAACACTGATGGGCACTGATGAAGCTGCACAAGCGACACTGATGGGTACCTGTAAGCGGCACTGATAGGTGACACTGATGAGGAAGCACTGTTTGGCAGCATTGATGGGCACAGACTGGCAGCACTGGTGGGCACAGACTGGCCCGCCAATGAAGGGCACTGTTGGGACTGCACTGATAAAAAGGTGTCCTGATTATCAGTGTACGTGTCCCTTTAGGAGAAGCCAGTTATCGTCTCTCTTCTCCGATCCTCATGCTGTCAGCATTAGAAAAGGAGTGCCGATAACCGACTCCTGTTTACATCCATGATCACCTGTAATTGGACACAGTTGATTACATGGTAAAGAGCCGCTGATTTGGCTCTTTACCTCAACCTGTGATCTGCAGTGTCCTCCAGACACTGCTATCACAGTGTGCGCCAACCAGCGGGTGCAATCATGGGACGCTATCATATGACGGTGTCCCAGAACTAGCCGCCCACTCTGTAGCCGTCATTTACCTATAGCAACTATACCAATGATCATGGTATCACTGTGCTTGATTAGCCAGCAAACTTGCCTGACCTAAACCCCATAGAGAATCTGTGGGGTATTGTCAAGAGGAAGATGAAAGACACCAGACCCAACAAAGCAGATTAGCTAAAGGCCACTATCAAAGCAACCTTTGCTTCCATAACACCTCAGCTGTGCCACAGGCTGATCGCCTCCATACCACACTGATGCAGTAATTCATGCAAAAGGAGCCCCGACCAAGTATTGAGTGCATACTATACTGTATATGGACATACTTTTCAGTAAGCCAACAGATCTGTATTAAAAATCTTTTTTTTTTTATTGGTCTTATGTAATATTCTAATTTTCTGAGGTACAGAATTTGGGGTTTTCACTAGCTGTAAGCCATAATCATCAAAATTAAAATAAAGAAATGTTTGAAATATATCACTCTGTGTGTAATGCATCTATATAAAATATACGAGTTTCACTTTTTGAATTAAATTACTGAAATAAATTAACTTTTTGATGATATTTTAATTTTATGAGATGCACCTGTAATAGTCAAAGGGATTATAGGCTCAGGTCATTTAAATGGAGCAGAAACCAAATGGAGCAGAGAGAACACCCATCATTTATCTGGTGTACAATACTCAGGCCCCTTGCACACAGATGTCATAATTTACTGATGTTTACTCAGAAACTTGTGATGCCTGTGTGCAAAGGGCCAAAATTGTATGTAAAGACCTGAGTAATGTTGAGTATAGGCGAGTAAAGATGTGCAGGCGTATAGCCGAGTAAAATTCTTCATTGCCAATATCATAGTTACATAATTAGTCAGGTTGAAAAAAAAGACACAAGTCCATCTAGTTCAACCTATAAAAGGGAAAAAGAAAAACATATATATACAATCCCATATACACAATCCTTTACCCACAGTTGATCCAGAGGAAGGCAAAAAAACAGCAAAGCATGATCCAATTTGCTCCAATTATGTACATTTAGAAAATAATCCAGGCCTTTTTTTAAAACAATCCAGTGAGCTGGCCAGGACCAGCTCTGGAGGGAGTCTATTCCACATTTTGACAGTAAAGAAACCTTTCCATATTTGGAGATGAAATCTCTTTTCCTCCAGACATAAAGAGTGCCCCCTTGTCCTCTGTGATGACCTTAAAGTGAATAACTCAACACCAAATTCACTATATAGACCCCTTATGTATTTGTACATGTTGATCATATCCCCACATAATCTCCTCTTCTCAGGAGTGAATAAATTCAGTTCCTCTAATCTTTCCTCATAGCTGAGCTCCTCCATGCCTCTTATCAATTTGGTTGCCCTTCTCTGCACTTTCTCCAGTTCCCCGATATCCTTTTTGTGAACTGGAGCCCAAAACTGAACTGCATATTCCAGATGAGGTCTGGAATACAGACGGAGGGGTGGGGTTCTCTGGATATCTAGTCTTACAGATACAACTGGCCCTTTGAGGGTGTCCATAATGCTGATGCAGCCCACGATGAAATAGAATTTGACACCCCTGTCTTAATACATGCTATGTCTAAATTCAAAATTTTTCTAGGGACTTTTCCCTGGTTAAGACATGGATGGGCTCGTCCAATGCAGCTCGAGAGCTCAATGCATTTAAAGGGGCCTCCATCATACTAAAGGCAACCAACATCACACCCTGGTTCCTAGAGGTAACCGCAGACTTCCACTCCTCAGGCAGTTTGTTACACTTCACGCAGGATACTGGCTTTTGTGCAACTCTTTCACATCCTGCCAGGAAATCCTCAGAAGGCTTCATTGGCTGCATTAAATTGGAGGCCAAAATCTCAGCCTCTTGTGCTATACTATATCCCGGTTCCACTTGAACCATTCCTCCAATGTCTCATTCGCCACCAGACTCTTAGAACTGGCCATCCCTGATGGAGACATTTTTTCACCCTGCAGCACATCCAACCCGCCGTTCCAATGCAGGGACACCCTTGAACTCTTGTTGCTGGGGACAACTGCTGTCACTTTCTTTTTCATGCATTGCTACTGCTGCCAGGCACCACCTGCACCAATTTCCATTAGTTTCAGACACTGGGAACTTCTTTGAGCTTCTCAAACTGCAGCTTTGAGAATCCAGTGTCATATTTATGCCCCTTTACATAGTGGCCGGGTCTCACACTGTCACGATATGAACATCGGTTCAAAAAACTACTAGTGGTGGACAGCCTTTGTGACAAATTCAGAGATTCTAGAGATGGAAGAGGAGAGAGTCAAGGTCAGGATTTGCATGTAACTTTAGCTGCCTATATCTGTTGATCATTTGGACTAGAGGTTTTCACGTAAGTTAAAGTAGTGGTCTGGTAAAAAACGAACTAAGCTTAAACCTGCTTGCTTCAACCCCCATTCTAAACACTATGCTATCTTCCCTGAAAGATGTGTATACTTACCTACTCTAAGGGCGCTCTGGTCTGGTCATGTGATTGCGTCTCAGTGCCGGCTTCGGTGTAGAGGAGGGACAGCAGATAATGGATGCCCTATACTAAGTCTTTGGGTGACGTCACTGCACCAGATTTGCAGCCGTTGTCAGCGATCTCTCCTCTTTCATGAAGCCAGTTTTTTTGGGAGATCACCTGTCACATCTTTTCTTTACATGGTAGCTAGAATAGGGCTTAGAATGGGGTATAAGCTTTGTTTTGACTGGACTTCTACTTTAACTTCAGTGAAAACCACTAATACAAATCATCAACCAATATAGGCAGCTAAAGTTATATGCAAATCCTAACTTTTCTGGTCAAAGTCAAGCTTGGCTCTCTCCTCTTTCTTCTGTAGCCACTTAACTCCAAATGACGTGCCTGTATGACATTTGGTTTTAAGTGGTTGTACAGCTACAGGCATCATTCCAGTATTGTTTTTTAAAGCCAGTGGCCAGTTTTTTACTAAAGCGATCCGTGCCCTCTCTGGGAGCTCCTGTCCCAGCGGCGAGCCCAGATTGAAAGCCAGCTTACCACAGACATCATGGTGGGCCAGAAGGTCCCTGATGATCTCTATGGTACAGTAAACAGGAACTGATGTCACTTAGGGTTTCCCGGATGTAAACCGCCATTTTTAAATAGGCCAAGCATCTGAAAACACAGATCTTGGTGTGATCAAGTCTTTTTAGGGCAAAGGGGAGGTAGACCCAGGATCTCTCCATAAAGAGTACCTGTCACTGCCTATTGCTGTTACAAGGGATGTTTACATCCCTTGTAACAGCAATAAAAGTGCTAAAATTTATTTTAAAGAAGCAGTTGGGTTGATTTACTAAAACTGGAGAGTGCAAAATCTGGTGCAGCTCTGCACAGAAACCAATCAGCTTCCAGGTTTTTTTATCAAAGCTTAATTGAAGTTGAAGTTAGTAGCCGATTGGCTACCATGCACAGCTGCACTAGATTTTGCCTCCCCAGCTTTAGTAAATATTCCCCAGTGTACAAAAAATAAAATTAATAATAAAATGTTTTTTTAAATTGCACTTTCCCCTCGTGCTCGTGCAAAAAGGCAAACTCATGCGCCGATCCTGCGCGCACACGTAAACAGCAACCGCACCACACATATAGTTACAGTATATATAATATATATATAATGATTAGGTGTTCTAAGGAAAAAAATTCTGATTTACTTTTAAAAAACAAAAAGTGTCATAAAAAGGCCTGGTCTTCAAGTGGCTAGAATCTCCCCATTCTTCACTGAGGCTGTCCATCACATCTGTTTTTGCATTTTCTCATCATATGTTAAATTTTGAATTGTGCGACAGGTTTACTTTAATGGTGTTTACTGTGAAATATGTTATCATCTAAGCACACGAGAAAAAATGTAACCTCAGGAAACTTGGAAATACTCCCTTGCAGTAGGGCTGCACTCACACTGCAAGGGGTGGATAAGAGGGCAAGGAAAAGTAGATTTACTTACCTAAATTGCTGCACTTTTAGAATGATTGTCCCATGCTCTGGAAGTTTACGGTCCTAACTTCATCAAGACTTCATGCAGGGTCCATAGCTCTGCATTGGACATGAGGACGCCAAGGGACAGTCCACCACCCGAGCAAGAGGAAGCAGAGGATCTGGTAAGCAAAAGGCGGCCTTGGTTTTCTACAGCATGTGTGTGTATGAGATTCATCTAGTTGTACCATCTTTTTTCATGAGGTTTATGTACTATATTTTATTATGTTCTACCTCCAGAGGTTAAGAGTATTTTATAAAACAAGAAATTATTTCTACTCCCTCCTTGAAGAAAATGGTGGCATCTTCAGAGAATGGAATTCTAAAGGGATGAATTAAAAGTGAACAGAAATGGCACGTATCTACTTACCAGATATGTTTCACTTTCCCTTTTAAACAACCAAATACACTTTTACATTTTTTTCAGGTTTATTTAATGAGGCAGTAAAAACACAATGATGATGTGCAAAGTGTAGCAATGAAAGATGATTGCCGATTGATGGGCATGAGTTGCTGCACTTCCCCCTCTGCCCTAATAAATAATCCGGCTGATGTGGATGCCTCCTGATTTCTTACAGCTTTTAATGTAAAGTGGTGAAATGGTAAGCCCAGCTGGGAGGCATTTGCTATTAAAAAGCGCAGCAACGTTTAACATAAAAACACCACATGTGTATCTCTGGGGTTGGACAAATTCTCTTCTAAAAATAGGTAGGCCAGATTCAAGGTGCATTTTGCTCATATCTTTGGTTTTCAATGCACAGGTCTGCACACGGTTAGATATGAACGGGACTTATGCCGCGTACACACGAGCGGACTTTACGGCAAACTTTGCCCGGCAGACTGGATTTCGTCAGACAATTCGATCGTGTGGGGGCTCCAGCGGACTTTGTTTTCTCAAAAGTTGGACGGACTTAGATTTGAAACATGTTTTAAATCAATCCGTCGAAATCGAGTCCGGTCGAAAAGGCCGCTCGTCTGTATGCTAGTTCGACGGACAAAAAGCCACGCTAGGGCAGCTATTGGCTACTGGCTTTGAACAACCTTGTTTTAGTCCGGTCGTACGTCATCACGTACGAATTCAACGGACTTTGGTGGATTGTGTGTAGGCAAGTCCGTTCATTCAGAAAGTCCGTCGTAAAGTTCGTCGTAAAGTCCGCCGGGCAAAGTCTGCCGTAAAGTCCGACCGTGTGTACGCGGCATTAGGGTTGCCACTTTTTCTTCAAGCCAAACCCAAACACTTTAGGGGCGCACAACAATTTTTTTTTAAGGGCGAACGCTGTGGACTCAGGGGTAATGGGGAAGCCTTATGAAAGCTCCAAAGCTCCCACTTACTTTAGAGTTGCCAGCATTTCCCCTTAAATCAGGCCTCCCAAATCCCCCCTTACATCAGAGTCCACAGGGCATCCCTTACATCTGAGTCCTGAATCATTAGTAGTAGGGTCAACGCACGTTCATTTTCTACCACAGTGATGATGAAATTTATAGAATCAGGATGGAATATTTTTCTCAGATGAGATGTGGTTTTCATTCGGGAATGTTCATTCGTTCCAAAATCCTGTTAAAGCAGGCAAAATTTCGAAATTCTTTCAAAGGACGTTTGTTCAAAAATGTATTAGTGCATGGCTAGCTTAAAGTGGTTGTAAACCCTCACAATCCACTTTTTACTACAGGTAAGTCTATAATAAGGCTTACCTGTAGCTACCCCACATATCTCTTAAACCTGCACGGTTTAGGAGATATCCCCTGTATCAGCATGTGCCGATGTCATCAGCTCATGCGCACTGAAGCAATCGTGCTGTTGCTTCAGCTAGTGTGCTGTTACCGGCAGCTCCCACGCGCATGTGACCTCATCGGGGCTCCGGCCAATCACAGCGCCAGAGCTAGCGCTACCCAGAAGTAACTCCAGGAGCGATGTCACAGGCCGGAGCTGTGTACTGGGACCGCTGCGGGGGCTTGGATCTAAGGTGAGTATTTCATAATGCGCTAGTATGCTATGCCTTTGTTTTGCGGGTTGTTTTTTTTTTGTTTGTTTTTTAAGTGGGTTTACAACCACTTTAAAGTGTTTGTGAACCCAACATTTTCTATTCCTGATATGTGCCTGTTGTACCATGTACTTGTATGAGAAAGCATCCTGTTCTCTTTGTATTGTTTCCTTTGTGTGAAATTCCTGGTGTTCCTGTCAGTCCCTCTGCTTTCCTTATTTAAAAACTGACCACACTAAGCAGGAGAACACACCATGGTCAGTTCTCTAGCTATGCTTGGAACTCAGTGTACTCTCCTCCAATGATCCGACTTGTTCTGACATGCCCCCTCCCCTGCACAGCCTTTCACTGGCAGTTGGAGAGGTCATTGGCTCTGCATGTCCCGCCTATTATGTACAGTAACATCAAGGGTTTTTTAGAGATCAGTCGCTATTCCAATACCCCCCT
The DNA here is from genome assembly GCA_037952835.1 of Lithobates septentrionalis. NCBI lineage: Eukaryota > Metazoa > Chordata > Amphibia > Anura > Ranidae > Lithobates > Lithobates septentrionalis. The sequence goes on from JBBDGP010001702.1 coordinate 106,205, forward strand.
GTGTATGGCAGTGACCCTGTAAAAAGTGCCTAGCGTAGCCCAGAAGATCCCACCCTGGGGTAGGCCTCTCATGTGACCCTTGTTTGGTGCACAAATAGGAGGAAAACATGGAGTAAGTGACAACCAACCACCCCACCTACCCTACAAATGGCTTTGTAATCTATTTTTCATGAAATTGTTTCTTACTGTGTTTTTCTGCCTCCTTGCAATGACCTCCATGACCTCCCAAAGTTCTCCTTTCCCCTTTCTCTTCACTTCAGTTTTTCTCTACACACTACAAATCCTATAATCCATAGTCCATCTCGGGAGTGAGAAAGAGAGGGTGGCTACATTCCTACATGCACTATATTTACGAGAGTATTGGAACGCCTGCCTTTTACATGCCCATGAACTTTAAAGGAATCCCAGTCTTAGTCCGTAGGGTTCAATATTGAGTTGGCCCACACTTTGCAGCTATAACAGCTTTAGCTCTTCTGGGAAGGCTGTCCACAAGATTTAGGAGTGTGTCTATGGGAATGTTTGACGGTTCTTCCAGAAGCGCATTTGTGAGGTCAGGCACTGATGTTGGATGAGAAGGCCTGGCTCACAGTCTCTGCACAATTTCATCCCAAAGGTGTTCTATCCAGTTGAGGTCAGGACCCTGTGGAGGTCAGTCAAGTTCCCCCCACCCCAAACTCGCTCATCCATGTCTTTATAGATCTTGCTTTATGCACTGGTGCGCAGTCATGTTGGAACAGGAAGGGGCCATCCCCAAACTGTTCCCACAAAGTTGGGAGCATGAAATTGTCCAAAATGTCTTGATATGCTGACGCCTTTAGAGTTCCCTTCACTGGAACTAAGGTGCCAAGCCCAACCCCTGAAAGACAACCCCACTCCATAACCCCCCTCCACCAAATGATTTGGACCAGTGCACAAAGCAAGGTCCATAAACACATGATTAAGTGAGTTTGGGGTGGAGGAACTTGACTGGCCCGCACAGAGTCCTGACCTCAAATAGAATACCTTTGGGGTGAATTAGAGTGGAGACTGTGAACCAGGCCTTCTCATTCACATCAGTGCCTGACCTCACAAATGCGCTTTTGGAAGAATGGTCAAACATTCCCATAGACACACTCCTAAACCTTGTGGACAGCTTTCCCAGAAGAGTTGAAGCTGTTATATCTACAAAGGGTGGCGCAACTCAATATTGAACCCTATGGACTAAGACTGGGTCGCCATTAAAGTTCATGTGCGTGTAAAGGCAGGCGTCCCAATACTTTTGTTAATATAGTGTAAATAATCCTGGAGAATGAACATATCCATCCTCTAAGAGGAAGTCAGATCACAGCAGTAAAAAATAAATTTGGAGATTTGGAGAAGGCTGAGAGCAATAGAAGGGACTTTTCTGAGTTAGGAATATATACTTGAGGCTGGGTTCACACTGCTGCGGTGGCAGACATCGTATGTGATTCGCAGCGCACTGCTGTTCACATCACATGCGATGTCTGTGCTGTGCGATATCAGCCATACAGATAGTATGGCTGATATCGCACCGCATTCGGTCCAAACTCGCACAGGACCCTTTTTTTTGTTTTTTTTTTGACCAGAATCGGATCGCATGGGTGTTCACACATATGTGATCCGATACATGTCCGAATTGTCAGTTCGCAATGCGATATGCGGGCTGAACTGGGGGTGTCGTTAACATTGTTTGACACTCCCCAGCAGTTCGCATATGGCAGTGTGAACTGCCGTGTGAGTTGGTGCGATGCGGGAACCCGCAGTAAATTCGCTGCGTTCCCGCACCGCAGCAGTGTGAACCCAGCCTAAAAAAAAGAGTTTTCTTAGTTTAGTGTCATTTTATGTTCTCTTTGTAGATGGCGGACTGTTTGCATGATTGGGGATATCCAGATACTGAAGAGAAGATTAACGCCTTTTCAAAATGAATTCTTCACTGAACGTCTACCAGAATGGTGAAATGATAATCCCATTTTTTCCTGCAGAAAATCATTTTTCCAACATTTTCCAGCCTAGACCTGTGCTCAAGGTGAAATTGTCACCACCTTTTGGTATTCTGCTGATAGGGAAAAAATGACATCTGCTGACGAAGAAAATAATAAGGGAACTATGAAAAGACTGTTCATACTGATAACAGGGCTGTTAGGAGGTGGTCAGCAAACCCCAAACGCCTGGTAGGTGATTATCACAATTTGCAGTTTACTCAAAAATAACATACAGCGCCCACTGAAAATAAACGTAATAATCAGTTGTTGAAACTGACAGAAGCTACCTAAAGCCCAATTCTAGTAATGTATTTATTTTAAAATCTGTCCTTCAGTAAAAAAAAAAAAAAAAAAATTGTATATACACACACACAGTATACACAGTATATATACTCTACAATATTCACCTCCCTTTGGGGCACCCCACCATTTATTTAATTTATTTATTTCAGGTACTTATATAGCGCCGTCAATTTACGCAGTGCTTTACATGTACATTGTACATTCACATCAGTCCCTACCCTCAATGAGCTTACAATCTGAGGTCTCTAACTCACATTCATACATACTAGGGGCAATTTAGACAGGATCCAATTAAGCCCTGCGCCCACAGTACAGTTATTCAAAGATCAGCACTGACATCCTCTCATCAGTTGCACTCTCGGAATCATTGCAGACCACCCTGTGACCAAGAAGAAAGACCCTGTGTGTCATGGGACCCTGTGTGTCATGTGACCCTGTATTCCATGTGACCCTGTGTGTCATGTGACTGGCTTCAAGGCATTGGGCATTCCATGCGTGTTTTCAACACCGCGTTCAGAATGTACTGCAGTTGTGATCTGCAGCGGGTGTCAATTTTTACACCAAAAACGCCGGTCACAAACACGGTGCATTTGCCCACACGGATCGCATGATATAGAAGTACCATAAGATATAGTTGCAGTGGGTTTCCAAAAGTAGTGCATGCGCTACTTTTGGTGCAGTGCGGTGCAATTTTAGCCCATTCAAAATGAATGGGTTGAAATCGCACCATACAAAACTGCATGTGAATCGCACAGGAACACACAGCGCTTTCCTATAACTGGCCCTAAGTGGTTTCCGACAAGGTGCTCCAAAATGTCCCAATGTCAGCTATAGGTAGGACAGTATTTTGGGGGCATAACATAGACCTGAGAACCTCATCAACCCTGGAGCCAAATTCAGCCATAACAGATAATGCTAAACTGATCTACAAATGGAAACAAAACATATAAAAAGTAACTTTTTGTCAATAATATTGTTGAACATGTCATGAAAGATATACAGGGGATGTCACTGGCTGTAAACCTGACCTAATAGCTTTACTACTGTATGAGACACTGTGGGGGGATTTACTAAAACTGGTGCACTCAGAATCTGGTGCAACTGTGCATGGCAGACATCCAGCTTCTAACTTCAGCTTGTTCAATTAGGCTACTTTTACACAGAAGCGGCACTTAACCACTTGCTTACTGGGCACTTAAACCCCCCTCCTGCCCAGACCAATTTTGAGCTTTCAGCGCTGTCGCACTTTGAATGACAATTGCGCGGTCATACAACACTGTACCCAAATGAAATTTTTATCATTTTTTCCCCACAAATAGAGCTTTCTTTTGGTGGTATTTAATCACAGCTGGGGTTTTTATTTTTTGCTAAACAAACAAAAAAAGATGGAAAATTTTGAAAAAAAAAAAATCATGTTTAATAGTTTGTTATAAAATTTTGCAAACAGGTCATTTTTCTCCTTCATTGATATGCGCTGATGAGGCGGCACTGGTGGGCACTGATAGGCTGCACTGATGGGCACGGATAGGCACAGATAAGGCGGCATTGATAGGCACAGATAAGGCGGCACTGATAGGCACAGTTAAGGCGGCACTGATAGGCACAGTTAAGGCGGCACTGATAGGCACAATTAAGGCGGCACTGATGGGGACAGATAAGGCGGTACTGATGGGCACAGATAAGGCGGCACTGATGGCCACGGATGGGCGGCACGGATAGGTGGCACGGATAGGTGGCACAGATAGGTGGCACAGATAGGTGGCACAGATAGGTGGCACTGATGGGGGGCACTGATGGGGGGCACTGATGGGGGGCACTGATGGGCGGCACTGATGGGGGGCACTGATGGGCGGCACTGATGGGCACTGGTAGGGGACACTGATGGGCACTGATAGGTTGCACTGATGTGGGGCACTGATGTGGGTGCTGATGGGTGGCACTGATGTGGGTGCTGATGGGTGGCACTGATGGGTGGCACTGTGGGCACTGATGGATGGCACTGTGGGCACTGATGGGTGGCACTGTGGGCACTGATGGGTGGCGCTGATTGATGGCACTGTGGGCACTGATGGGTTAATCTGGTGGGCACTGGTAGGCAGCACTGCTGTGTTACAAGATCGCCGTGATCGGGACTGATGTCCCGATCACGGCCGCCGGTGATCGGGTTTTTTTTTTCCTCCTCACGCTGTCAGCGCGAGGAGGAAAATAGCCGATTACCGGCTCTGTTTACATCACATGATCAGCTGTCATTGGCTGACAGCTGATCATGTGGTAAGGGGTTGGGACCAACCCCTTACTCTGATCTGTGATCAGGCGAGTCTCATAGACTCGCTGATCACCGAGCGCGCCGCGCGCGCCCTGCAGGGGGCGCGAAGGCCGCTCGTGCACGGGACGACGTCAATGGACGTAGTCCCGGCAATTTAGATCCGCGCTGTTGCCGTCATTTGGCAATGGCCCGGATCTGAAGCAGTTAAACAGCGCTAAAGCACCGGTCGTCTTTGCGGTGCTTTAGCAGCGTTTTACCAGTGCTTTCCGGGCACTAGCGGCCCGTTTTTTAGGTCTTGTGACAACGGGACCTTAAAAAAAATGATGTTTTGCAGCGCTTTCAAATCGCTTTTAAGGCGCTTCGGAAGCGCTGCCTATTCATTTAAATGGGCAGGGGCGTTTTGGGAGCGCTATTTATGGCACGCCCAAGCCGCCCCAAAGATGCTGCTTGCAGGACTTTTCCTAACGTCCTGCAAGTGCACCGCCTGGGTGTGAACGCACACATTGAAGTGAATGGGAGGCAGTTTTCAGGTGATATTTCTAGTGCAACAATGCCTGAAAACTGCTTTAATGTGAAAGGGGTCTTAAAGGGTAACTCCACTTTTGTGGGAAAAAAAATAGCAATTAACGAATAAATAATATAGCGTGTACAATTGGGACACCAGTCATATTGTAATTGAATGTTAATATAAATGACCTTTCCTTTTCAATCTACAGCTGCTGTAATTTTCCATAAATGCATTGCAATATGGCTACGTGGAGTTGTTCTGTACACAGAATGCATACTGACCACATAATTTCCTGCTTGTGTGATTGGCTCACCAATTTTCCCAGAAGTCTGCACTAAGATACAAGTCAGACTTCAGGCATCCCTTGCAACAAAAATGTCATTTTTGGTGAGATATTTCCAATAGGAACACGTCTAAAGGGATGCAGGCCCAGCAGATTGCCTCATTAGTGCCCTGCAGCTGCCACAGCTGACTGATAATTATGAAACCACTCCCATTAGACGTACTCAGCACAGAGGCACAGACAAACAAACCATGATTTCTTCAGAGTAACAAAAGGTAGGAATCTGCAACAAAGGTTGTTATAATCCTTGCAATGTACATCACCCAGAGGGGAATGTTTTTTTCTCAACAAACGTGGAGTTACGCTTTAAGCTTTGACAATAAAACCTGGAAGCAGATTGGTTTCAATGCAGAGCTGCACCAGATTTTGCACTCCCCAGTTTTAATAAACAATCCCCAAAATATGCACACAACCAGTTTAACATGACATAAGGGGGAGAGGACTGTACTGGGGGTGAAGATTTTGACTTAGACAGCTCATAGACGGCGCAAATTTATTTCCTGGTAACCTTATGGCAGCCATGTTTTTAGAGGTTATAGGTGTGTATAACCATATAATGATGAACTGTTTAATTATTAACAGCTTCAGCCCCGGACCATTTGGCTGGCCAAAGACCAGAGCACTTTTTGTGCTTCGGCACTGTGTCGCTTTAACTGACAATTGCGCGGTCGGGCGACGTGGCTCCCAAACAAAATCAACGTCCTTTTTTCCCCACAAATACAGCTTTCTTTTGGTGGTATTTGATCACCTCTGCGGTTTTTATTTTTTTGCGCTATAAGCAAAAAAAGAGTGCCAATTTTGAAAAAAAACGCATTATTTTTATTATTTTTTACTTTTTGCTATAATAAATATGCCCAAAAAATATATAAAAAAAACATTTTTTCCCTCAGTTTAGGCCGATACAGATTTTTCTTCATATTTTTGTTAAAAAAAATCGCAATAAGCGTATAATGATTTGTTTGCGCAAAAGTTATAGCGTCTACAAAATAGGGGATAGTTTTATGGCATTTTTATTAATATTTTTTTCTTTTACTAGTAATGGCGGCAATCAGCAATTTTTATCATGACTGCGACATAATAGCGGACACGTCGGACAATTGACACATTTTTGGGATCATTGGCATTAATACAGCGATCAGTGCGATCAAAAATGCATTGAATGCACTGGCAGTGAAGGGGTTAACTCTAGGGGGCAGGGAAGGGGTTAATGTGTGTCCTAGGGAGTGTTCTAACTGAAGGGGGATGTGGGCTGTGCAGGGAAACTAACAGATCGCCTGTTGATACTCTGTATGAACAGAGGATCTGTCAGTTCTCCCCTCAGAGAACCGGAAACTGTGTGTTTACACACACAGATCACGATTCTCCGTGTGCCCCGAGTGATCACGGGAGCCCGGCGGTGATCGAGACCGTCGGGCACTCGCATCGGCTCAGGGGACGCGCACGCGCGCCTCCAGTGGCATGCACGCGCCCCCTAGTGGCCACAGGGCAAAGCGACGTTACATAACGTCGTTTCGCCCTGCCGTGCGATTCTGCCGCAGTAAACTGTGGCAGCTGGTCGGTATGTGATTAATGATATTCAATATATCCTCTTACTAACCACTCCCCCCCCCCTTTATTGTGATTGGTTATGATTGGTAAAGTTGATCCAAAAATAAGCTGTATACCTGCCCAATAAAACTCAGACATTTCTTTGAACTCACTCCTTGTCTTATTCTGTTCATTGAAGTTGTCTCCCGTAACCGGGGGCTCTCCGTAGTTTGCAGTATTAACCCTTGGCTGGTCTATCACGTACCTTAAGTACCTATAGATTCTCTTCACACGGGTTGCAGGAAAGAAATTCTCACAACTCCCCCATTAACAAGGACAGTGACAAAGGGAATCCCTCCTGCCAAGCAATTGTCTTCTCCCACCGGGTAGAAGCTATTCCCTTTCCCACCGGGAGAAGACAGTGATTATCGCTAGCGGCTATAGCAGTTGCTTGTGATAATTGGAAGCGAATGCAGCAGGCTGGTTGTACCCAAGTTGATCAATCAATCAATTTGGTACATTCAGCCTGCCTACTAATGGTTCGAGAAAATTGAATTATTTGGCCTCAACACCAAACAATGTCTGTCGGAAATCCAATACAGCTCACCATCCAAAAAAGCTCTGGAGCAACTGCACTTGTAGAGTGCAACTGTACAAAGTGCACAGTCACAGTTTGACTTTAGTGAATCCACCCCACTGTGTTGTTAGCTCACTATAGGAAGCTAGGAGCTCACTGGATTTCTGGCAGATTAGCAGGTATTCTCTGTACCTCTTCTGGAAGTCTTCAGCTGTCTTGCAAAGGTAATGTCTGGGCTTCTGGTGTGTTGCTGTACCTTTGAGGAGGAGGAGGAGGGGGCTGCCTTCAGGTGAGCCTGCTCTCTGTTTGTGCATTCTATATTTGTTTGGAACTCAGTTTAGAATTCAGGACCACATTTACTGAAAGTGCCTTGACGTGGCAGTGTGGCTTCAATGTGTATTTAGAAAATGCATGCAGATAAAACCTTTCTTTTTTAACCTGAGTGGCTGAAACAGATTTCGTTTTTTTTTTTGGCTGGCATCTTCTGCTGGGGAACCAGTTTGTATCAGTTTTCTGTACAGATGTGCAGAAAAATTATACAAAGGCGGCCCCCAGAAAAAAACATGGGAAAATGTGAACATATTGAAGAGATGTATAGAATATGTTTTTTTATTTATTTATTTTTTTTTTTGCCCAGACATATGCTTTTAAGTTTGTCAAAGAAAAGACACATCTAAATGTTTGCCGTTGGCAAATATACTTCTCTTTTCTTACACATACTCACATCTGCTCATTGTCTTATAGCTCTTAATTGGAAACAAATTTATTGTCCAACAACAACAGATCTTTACTCCCGAATTTGACATGTGCAGCTAATAGAAAACCTCATAACACAACAGAGGATGCATTTAAAACCTACCCCCAGCTTTTACTTATTTATATTTTCATTACTATATTGACAAGTTATAGTATTGTCTGGTATTTATTTTTGTCTGTAAGACCATTGGGCAGATTTTTCCTCCTGTTCTTACTACACTAGCACAAGAAAATGGGATGAATGGTCACCACTGGGATAGGAAGGTAAAGATGGCGAAAAAAAAATTGTCATGAATTTTAATTTTCACATCTCGTTTAAAAGAGAGTTTTGTTCTTGTCTGTGTCCACATTAGAGAGACTTCCAAACACTTCCTGACTTCACAGGAAGTGGGGGAAAATCTCCCCAATAGGAACACAGACACAAAAAAAACCAACAGAGGTTCTAACCATTTTCCACTATATCCAAAACAAAAAGGTTTTGTGTGGAACTTGGCATTAAAAAAGGAGAATATTGCAAGGTACGGAGTGTAACATAACATGGAACTAATGTTAAAAAATGAACAGGCAGGTATGTAATGCAGAGGAGACATGCAATGCCTCTTCTACAATAAAATACACTTACCTGCCCTCTTCAGAATGTACACTCGACCGCGCAAGTGCAGCTCAGTTAACATTCCAGTACAGTGCATCCGGAAAGTATTCACAGTGCTTCACTTTTTACACATTTTGTTACATTACAGCTTTTCTCCAAAATGGATAAAATTCATTATTTTCCTCAAAAATCTACAAACAATACCCCATAATGACAACGTGAAAAAAGTTTGTTTGAAATCTTTTCAAATTTATTAAAAATAAAAAAACAAAAAAAATCACATGTACATAAGTATTCACAGCTTTTGCCGTGACACTCAAAATTGAGTTCAGGTGCATCATGTTTCCACTGATCATCCTTGCGATGTTTCTACAACTTGATTGGAGTCCCTCCGTGGTAAATTCAGTTGATCGGACATGATTTGGAAAGCACACACCTGTCTATATAAGGTCCCACAACATGTCAGAGCACAAACCAAGCCATGAAGTCCTGAAGCAATCTGAAGCAATGGCTACAGGCTTCTACTCACTCTGATGGCAACACCCTTGCATAGTTGCCAACATTGTAACTTTTTTGTCTGTAGGTGGAGTCATATTATAATTAGGGGGCCTACGTTCGCAGGTGTGGCATAGGGAAAAACAAAAAATGCACCGCGCAAAGCATGCCGCAGCAAAAAGTGGGCTTGTTTATGTGAAATGGTGGGCATGGCTTAAATGGGCTTGGCTCAAAGGTGGTGTGGTTAGAGTCTGAGATGAGTGAGGGATGGAGAGGGAAAGGGGGAGAGGGGGATGGAGGGACAGCAGCCCCAGATCCTACACAACAATAGAAATATGTGTATTCTAGAAAGTTAACAATCAGAAGATAAAGATACTCCAAACACCTGGTGTTAGCGCTTTAATCATCCCGGCACCATGGTTGTTATGGTGTCAGGATGATTGAAGTGTGTTATTTCTATTATTACATTGTAACATAAAATGAAATCATTCAACTCACCATAGTGCAGAATCAGTGGGATCCCTGAGCGTGTCACCTGCCACGTCGCCTGCCACCAGCAGAGTCCATCCTTGCATCAGGTGTCCCCAGCAGAATCCGTCCTTGCATCAGGTGTCCCCAGCAGAGTTCGTCCTTGCACCAGGTGCCCCCAGCAGAGTCCGTCCTTGCATCAGGTGCCCCCAGCAGAGTCCGTCCTTGCATCAGGTACCCCCAGCAGAGTCAGTCCTTACACCAGTGTTCCCAGCCTCAATCCTTACATCAGTGTCCCAGGCAGAGCCATAGTTACCCCCATGTACATAGTTACCCCCCTCCCCCTTGACATAGTTACCCCTCTCCCCCCTAGTTACCCCCCTGTACACAGTTACCCCCTGTGCATAGTTACCCCCCTGTACATAGTAACCCCCCCTGTGCATAGTTCCCCCCCTGTACATAGTAACCCCCCTGTACATAGTTAACCCCCCTGTTCATAGTTAACCCCCCTCCTGTATATAGTTAACGCCCCTCCTGTATAGAGTTAACCCCCCTCCTGTATATAGTTAACCCCCTCCTGTACATAGTTAACCCCTCTCCTGTAAATAGTTAACCCCCCTCCTGTAAATAGTTAACCCCCCTCCTGTATATAGTTAAACCCCCTCCTGTAAATAGTTAACCCCCTCCTGTAAATAGTTAACCCCCCTCCTGTATATAATTAACCCCCCTCCTGTTTATAGTTAACCCCCCTCCTGTATATAGTTAACCCCTCCTCCTGTAAATAGTTAACCCCCCTCCTGTATATAATTAACTCCCTCTCCTGTATATAGTTAACCCCCCTCCTGTAAATAGTTAACTCCCTTCCTTTATATAGTTAAACCCCCCTCCTGTAAATAGTTAACCCCCCTCCTGTATATAATTAACCCCCCTCCTGTTTATAGTTAACCCCCCTCCTATATATAGTTAACCCCCCTCCTGTATATAGTTAACCCCCTCCTGTATATAGTTAACCCCCCTCCTGTATATAGTTAACCCTCCTCCTGTACATTAAAGTTAAATTGCTGCCTGGGCTTTACACTAAGAGACAGGGGCAAGAGCAGAAGGAACTCCACGATCGGCCGGTGCTGTGTGTTCAGTGGAGAGGAGAGGGCCCGATCCGTGCAGCTAACCCCGGCTTCAGTGTGAAGAGAGAAGCCGATTCATTACCCTTCCTCCTGTAAATAGTTAACCCCCCCTCCTGTATATAATTAACTCCCTCTCCTGTATGTAGTTAACCCCCCTCCTGTAAATAGTTAACCCCCCTCCTTTATATAGTTAAACCCCCCTCCTGTAAATAGTTAACCCCCCCTCCTGTATATAATTACCACCCCCTCCTGTTTATAGTTAACCCCCTCCTGTATATAGTTAACCCCCCTCCTATATATAGTTAACCCCCCTCCTGTAAATAGTTAACCCCCCTCCTGTAAATAGTTAACCCCTCTCCTGTATATAATTAACCCCCCTCCTGTTTATAGTTAACCCCCCTCCTGTATATAGTTAACCCCCCTCCTATATATAGTTAACCCCCCTCCTGTATATAGTTATCCCCCCTCCTGTATATAGTTAACCCTCCTCCTGTACATTAAAGTTAAATTGCTGCCAGGGCTTTACACTGAGAGACAGGGGCAAGAGCAGAAGGAACTCCACGATCGGCCGGTGCTGTGTGTTCAGTGGAGAGGAGAGGGGCTGATCCGTGCAGCTAACCCCAGCTTCAGTGTGAAGAGAGAAGCCGATTCATTGGATCGAGCCCCCTTCCCCTCTCCACTGAACACAAGGGGAATGATCTAGCGGTGGAGCCGGCGGCCATTTTGTTGAAGCCAGCTGCTGCAAAAGTACAAAATCAAACATTCCCGATTTCCCTGGGCAAAAAAGGCAAAATCCCAAATCGGGACGGCCTCCGATCGGGACGAGGGTCCCAAAATCGGGATTGTCCCAGGAAAATCGGGACTGTTGGCAACTATGCCCTTGACCTTGTATTCTCCTACCTATGCACTCCATGCAACTTCTCAAACAATCCTTTTCCTCTCTCCGACCACCACCTTATTAGTTTCTCTCTCCCTCTGTCTTCCAGCACCTTTCCCTCCAAACGCCTAACCATTACCCGCAGAAACTTCAACTCTTCTCTCCTCTATTCTGCTACTGACTAGATCTATGACAAAATCTCTCCTCTGTCCTGCCCCAACCAAGCCACTTCCATCTACAATAAATCCCTGTCCTCCACCCTGGACAAGCTCGCTCCCCTCACTACACACAGAATCAGGCCTCGACCCCTACAACCCTGGCAAACAGATGACACTAAAATTCTCAAAAAAACGTAGTCTCGCTCTTGAGCGTCTGTGGCACAAGACTAAGTCTCTCAAAGACTTCAACCAATACAAATCTGCCCTCCAAAAATATAATTCGTTACTCCACACTGCCAAGCAGACCTATTTTACAACTCTTATTAACACCTTCTCATCCATTCCCCGTAAACTCTTCTCTACCTTCAACTCTCTACTTCGTCCTCCACCGCCTCCACCCACTGACTCACTCACTGCCCAGGAGATTGCTAATGACTTCAAAAACAAGATTGATACAAACTGTGATGAAATCTCCACTCTACAGGTATCTCCCCCAGTTAAGACCCTATGTTAACAGGTACAACTGACACTTCCCTTATTCAAATCTGCTACTAGAGACGAAGTTGCTAAACTCCTTTTTATTGCCCACCTAACCACCTGTCCCCTGGACCCTATTCCCTCTCAAATACTACGGTCACCCTCTGACTCTATCCTACACTCACTAACCCACATCTTCAATCTCTCCCTCACCTCTGGCATTTTCCCCAATGCTCTAAAACATGCACTGGTCACCCCCATACTTGAAAAGCCGTCCTTGGACCCTACCAATCTTAACAACCTATGTCCTATCTCCTTGCTCCCCTTTTCCTCTAAACACCTTGAATGCCTGGTTTACAACCAACTGAGTGACCACCTCATTAAGAACAACTTTCTTGATCCCCTTCAATCTGGATTTCGCCCTCAACACTCCACAGAGACTGCTCTTTTAAAACTCACAAATGATCTACTAACTGCAAAAACCAACGGACACTATTCTGTACTCCTACTTCTGGACCTTTCAGCTGCCTTTAACACAGTTGATCACCCCCTCCTCAAAAAAAACTTTACTCCCTCCGTGACTGTGCTCTTCAGTGGCTCTCATCCCATTTATCCCATCGAACCTTCAGTGTCACTTACAATTCTACTTCCTCCGCTCCTCTTCCCTTCTCCATCGGGGTCGCCCAAGGTTTGTTCTTGGACCCTTTTTATTTTCAATCTACACCTCTTCCCTGGGTCAGCTGATAGCTTCTCACGACTTTCAATATCATTTCTACGCTGATGACACACAAATCTATCTCTCCACCCCTCAACTCACTCCATCAGTCTCCTCACGCATCACTAACTTACTAACAGACATATATGTATGGATGTCACACCACTTCCTCAAACTCAACTTGTCCAAAACCGAGCTTATAATATTTCCTCCCCCACGTGCCTCTTCCCCTGACTTCTTCTCTGTCAAGAACAATGGCACAACCATCCACCCATCCCCACATGTCAGGGTGCTATGTGTTATCCTGGACTCTGAACTCTCCTTTCGGCCCCACATCCAATCACTTTCCAAAGCTTGCCGCCTTAACCTCCGCAACATCTCTAAACTACGTCCCTTTCTAACCAATGAAACCACAAAGCTCCTGATTCACTCCCTGGTTATCTCTTGCCTTGACTACTGCAACTCCCTCCTCATTGGCTTTCCTTTAAATAGACTATCCCCCTTCAGTCCATCATGAATGCTGCTGCCAGACTCATCCACCTTACAAACCGCTCAGTGTCTGCTACCCCTCTCTGCCAATCCCTCCATTGGCTGCCACTCGCCCAAAAAATTAAATTCAAAATGCTAACAATAAGTTACAAAGCCATCCACAACTCTGCCCCCAGCTACATCACTAGCCTAGTCTCAAAATACCAACCTAATCGCCCTCTTCGTTCCTCCCAAGACCTCCTGCTCTCTAGCTCCCTCATCACCTCCTCCAGGACTTCTCCCGAGCCTCACCCATCCTCTGGTATTCGCTACCCCAATCTGTCAGAAGGTCTCCAAATTGATCCATTTTTAGGGGATCTCTGAAAACCTTCCTCTTCAGAGTAGCCTATCCTGCCTCCATCTAACAACTGCACCATTTTCTCCATTAGCTCATCCCCCACAGATATTACCCTTTTGTATAACTTGACCCTCCCTCGTAGATTGTAAGCTCTAACGAGCAGAGCTCTGATTCCCCCCTGTATTGAATTGTATTGTAATTGTACTGTCTGCCCTAATGTTGTAAAGCGCTACGTAAACTGTCGGCGCTATATAAATCCTATATAATAATAATAATAATAATAATAATAATAATAATGAAGTCCAAGGAATTGTCTGTAGACTTCCGAGACAGGATTGTAGCGAAGCACAGATCTGGGGAAGGGTACCGATACATTTCTGCAGCAATGAGCACAGTGGCCTCCATTATCCGTAAATGGAAAAAGTTTAGAACCACCAGGACTCTTCCTAGAGCTGGCCGTCCGGTCAAACTGTGCGATTGGGGATGTTTTCCGGATGTTCTGCTCATAGATGACTGCACTCCTGCACAAGTGTAGGAGTGATGTCATCCCATGCTGGCCAAGGCAGCCAAAGACCAGCATCCGGGAGAGGATGCTAGTGCCAGCAATGGACTCAGTGGGCATTGGACTGTTGGAGTAAATGTTTTAAAAGAAGATATCTATTTTGGAATATATTTGTTATAGATGATTTAGCCTTTCTCTTTAAAGCAGTACTGTTTGTTGCTCCAAACATTTCCCCAAAGCATCTCTTTGTAAGAGATTTAATGGTATACCTACCTACTTACCTCTCTGGTGGACTGTGCCTCTCTCTCGAAGCACTACAGCCATTGTTCGAACCTTAGCATTTGACACTTTCAGAATTGTCAGATGCCTGTTTTACCATGCCAAGTGCCTGTTGTTTCATCCTCCAGCCCCTTTATCACTATAGGACACAGCAGAGAAATATGTTCAGTGAGAGGAACCACAGTGCATGGTGGTGGACACAGGCATCTAACACTCCAATGCTGAAAATTCTGACTGAGGCAGTAGCGCGTTTAGGAAAAAAGGATGGGAGACAGGAGCCACCAAGAGGTTAGTATACTGTCCTGCCCATGTGCACCTTTGGAGACACAGGCAAACAAGAGTTTATCGCATTACTCTGCCCATGTGCACCTCTAGACACATCTGCCACCAAGAGGGTAGTATGTTGCCCTGCTCATGTGTACCTTTGGAGACACAGGCCATCAAGATGTAAATATATTGCCCTGCCCATCTGCAGCTTTGAAGACAAGAGCCACCAAGAGGTTAGTATATTGCCCTGCCCATGTGCAGCTTGGGAGACAGGGGCCACCAAGAGGTTAGTAAATTGCCCTGCCCATGTGTACTTTCGGAGACACGGATTACCAAGAGGTTAGTATTTTGTACAGGGGCAGAATGACAACTCATGGGGCACCCGGGCAATAGGAGATCATGGGGCCCCCTGTGTCCCCACCCATCCTCAAGCCACACCCGCATCTCTCTAACTCCCTCTTTCTCCCTATATCTCCCTCTTTCTATCTCGCACACTCTCTCTTTCTCTCTCTGTATCTCTCTCTTTCTATCTCTCCACAATCCCCCCTTCTCTTTCTCTCTCCCTCTATCTCCACCCCCTCTTCCTATATCTCATACTCATTCTCTCTCTCTATTTCTGTCTCTCTCTTCCTCCTCTCTCCCTCTCTCTCTGTCTCAGTAGGAGATGAGATGTAGGTGAAGCCAGCAGTGACAGAGTTGTAGTGGCAAGGGAGATAGATAAGTTAGTATCTGATCTTGTTGGGTACTCACAATGCTGGGGTCTTCCCGTAGAGTGCAGTGCCCAGTCAGTGAGCCATTGTTGGTAGTGAGCAGTGCTGTGTGGCCCTAAAGGTTAGGCAGGGCCTCGGGGATGTCCCTCAGCTTAGGCATTGCAGAGGCTTTCCCCTGCCACAAAGTCCCAGGTCAGGCACATAAAGAAAAGGACAGGAGATGGAGTGGAGCCCAGACTGGGCTGACAGTGTGTGATCGGATCCACTCCGGAGAGGAAGGGACAGGAGCGGAACTGTCCCCGGGCACAGTGGAGCGCAATGGGTGGGCTCCCTCCTCATTACTGGACCTCTCATCCATGGAGGAGCCATGCACCCTGAGTGGGTACACATCTCACCTTTGCACCTCCCATCCAAAGCTCAACGCTGTGTCCCTGTCCACAGCTTACCCTGGTGTCCCTGTCCACAGCTCATCCCTGAGTCCCTGTCCACAGCTCACCCCTGCATCCCTGTCCACAACTTACCCCTGCGTCCCTGTCCACAGCTCACCCCTGAGTCCTTGTCCACAGCTCACCCCTGCATCCCTGTCCACAACTTACCCCTGTGTCCCTTCTCCACAGCTCACTTCTCCGTCTCTGTCCACGGCTCACCCCTGCATCTCTGTCCACAGCTCTCCCCTGCGTCCCTGTCAACAGCTCACCCCTGCTTCCCTGTCCACAGCTCCCCTCTGCATCCCTGTCCACAGCTCACCTCTGCGTCCCTGTACACAGCTCACCTCTGCGTCCCTGTACACAGTTCACCCCTGCGTCCCTTCCCTGGTGCTGCATGCTACAAAGCGAATCTCCCTTCTAGTTCTTACCACCTGTCCTCCTTACAGCAGCTAACACCGATCTATTAGGCAGCGGCCAGCACAGGCTTAGCAAACAGCACACTGGTTACTCTGCTTCTCTTACACAGCAGCAGTGTGCAAAGCAACAAGGCCGGTGACAGCATCAGCTCCCGGGCATCATCAACATGTCCTGGTTGCCGGCGCTTGCAGCTTCCCTGCCCCCCTGTCTCAGGGGAGCTCTGCAATGAGGAATATTGGCAGGGTGCAGAAGAGTTAGAAGCACAAAGACCCACTCATCATATGAAGAAGCCTATGGAGGCACCACTGAAATTCAGGGGGGGAGGGGCACAGTCCACCCCAGCATCCCTCTAGATCCTACTTTGTCTCCGCAAACATACCACTCCCATCCCATGTCATCCCGCTCCTCCTCACCTCATCCCTCATAGGAAGTGGGAGTCAGTGAATTACAGGACAAGGGCCTCTCATTGGGCCCCCTACTGGCCCCGGGCCCTCGGGCAGTGCCGATCTGCCCGAATGGTCAGTCCGCCCCTGGTTTTGTGATGTGTACCTTTTTGGATTGTCTTTATTTAAGTGGTTAGCAGGTTTCATCAGCAACAAACCATTAAATTCAGAAACATTTGCACTAGGTATGCAACACTTCCTTTTAAAACTATATGGCACCAAAGGTGGCGAAAAAATAAGGAACACAAACTTTTTTTTTTTTTCTGAATTTTACTGACATACAAAAATGATTTACTGGAAAAACACTTTAGTAAATATACTCTAAATTGACCATATGGTATATGTGTAGCCCTCCTTTCACAACACTCTAAATATACTCTGAGCTTTTTCCTATAGTTTTGTCTTGATGCCAAAACTCTAGATATAATATTTTTCCCCTGATGCTAAAAGAACGTGCTTTATAACTCATACTGTAAAGCTGAATTGAGATTTTAATGATCCCCATACCCTCTGCCCCATTCCAGCTTCCAATAACCATAGCAGCTCGCACTCAATAAACTACAAACTCTGTTTGAAATACAAGAGGTCCTCTGGTTTTTCACCTCTTCTAGTTAAACTTACCATACTCATCATATGTTTTCATGTATTTTTGGAAAGCAGTGCAAGTGAAGATGTGTGTTTTTGCTCTATTAACCTCCCCAGATATTTTCTCATAGAGGTCTGTGAATAATTTCATGCTTTCAGCTAAATCAGTCTTTGACATTTTTTTTTCTTTAAAAATAGAGGAAAGGGTCTAATTCACATTTCTGAATTCATTATAGCTTGTCCTTAGATTTCCCTTACATCCCAAAATACTAATGTAAATAAACCTCTATCCTAAAAAGGATTTAGATAAGTACAATTTACAAGTAAAATGTCAGTATAACTTCTGGGTAATCCCAAGTGTGGCTGAACAAAATAACAAATCGTTTTCTATGTAAAATAGTTAAAACAAAACAGATAGGTAAAATAGTTATACAATAGATAAAATAGCTAAATGATTATATACTGTCAATAGGTAATAGACTAGATAACATAGTTGAAGTGCAAGGCAAATCTCTAAAGCTGAACTTCGCTTATGTTCTGAGGTTTCACTGATCCTTATCTGTGAGCGTAAGTTAGGCCCCCCCCTCCCTGCCTGCAACCTTATGGGACGCATCACAGGTCCCAAGAGGCCACTGATCCATTCACAAAGTGCAGTGGGACTTGTGCATGTGCAGTGGGAAGCCAGCTGTGAGCCATTAGGAAGTCACAGCTGGCTCCGCCACACTCAAGATGGCAGCGCTGGGGACCCTAAAATCGGTAAAGAACCAACCCAGGTGTGGACAGTGCTAACCAACCTGACCTCGCTGATCCCCTGACCTTTGTCCAGCCTGATGGTCCCATGTTGGATGTCCAGCTTTTCTCTAGGAGTTCAGGGGATTGATTGTGGCCAGACTCTGGGTGAAGACCAAACTGATATAAGCTAGCCAAGCTTGCAGTCTCAGGCTTATGACAGCATATGCAATACCCGATCAAGCTACCTGTTTGTCTGCCCTGCTCTGCTAGTTTGGATTTCCCTGTGTATGACCTCGGATCGGATATTTTCTTGCAGCTCCAGTACAAGCACATGATTTGTCTCAGATGTGCTTGCCAGCAGCTGCAGGGGAGAGGAGGGAGTGCTGACAAAGGATGGGCCATTGAAGCCTGTGGATAATATCACTGCTCCAGACTTTACTAGTCATTATCAGAGCGCTCTCTCCTTTTCCCTGCAGCTGCCACTAACTGACAGAGGGGAGATCACTTGACCTGACCGGAATAGGCTGAAAATAGGTAAATATATACATCTTTCTTACACAGGTTATCTAGCTTTAGGTGTTTGGAGGAGAGGGGACAGTTCAAGGTTAGCTAAGAGTAAGCTGGATTTCCACTTTAAAACTGAAGTTTAGTGAAAAAAAAATGATTTAAAAAAAAAAATAGCACCAGGGACAGTATTTACCGTGAATGAAGAGTGTCATTTATGCTGGTGGCTGCAAGTGTTAGGTTAAAATCCTTTTCCCCCGGATACCCCCCAAGTGGTGATAAGAGGCTGCAGCTGTGACAGGCACTCATCAAGTGCCGACTATGTCAGCCCTTTCCGCCACAGTGCTCAGTTTATCAAAGCCATACTATCAGTTCCCACAATGAAAAGTGCTCTATGAATGGAGGCGTAAGACTTTTCATTGAATGGAGCACAGAGAGCAGAAAAGACAGTGTGAGGGACATCATACAGCAAGTGGTTATTTCGTGCAGCAGGTACTCATTTCCATGCACATGTGCAGGGCCGCGAGCAAAGAAACTTTACAAGATATGCAAGGATAAGAATGCACACACACATAAGCACACACAGGCCATGGCGTACATGTGCGCACCCCAACAAATGCTGGCACCCAGCAGCCTATTTAAACTTGGGATCTGCCTAGCCTCATTGCTGGATTGTTTTGTGCTCTGGTTCCTGCATTCCGAGGTCCTGAAATGTCTTCTTACCTTGCTACTGACCAGGCTGTGCCTGACACATCTCTTTGGATCACCCCTGTCTGTCACGTCTGCTGCTCATCAGTGTTTTCGACCCCGGTTTGGACTTGTGAGCACGATTCTGCCTCCTGACTTGGTCCCTCACCACCAGCACGCTGCCAACTCTTGCCTGTTCCTGACCTTGAACTTGATTGTGATTCTGCACCTGTCTGGCTGGCTGTTGCTGAACATTGACTTCATACTGCCACTAGGAGGATTCCTGTGTTTCCAAGCTCAAGTTCACTGCTCCATTCCTGGTACCTGCGCCCTTCCACTGTCCTCACTTACAATCCCTCACAATCGCTTTCTCAACTACAAGGGGGTACTTGGATGGGAATTGCGTAAGAGGCAACCGTCATCATCTCGGGCTCCACAGTCTTGTACATGTAATGCGGGCATAGTCGGCACTTGACGAGTGTATGCCATAGCTGCAGCCACTCATATTAACCCTCATAGCACCTGAATATCACCTCTGTGGGGGTATCCAGGGACAAAGAACAGAGGATTTCAACCTAACACATCAGCCAATCTAAGTATATATCACCAGTGTCTGTCACATGGATAAAAGTAGAGCTAGGAACTTTGTATCACCAAATCCTCAGTTTTATGTACCTGAAAAAAGGTGATATCTGGATAAATGTTCAAATGTATCTATCTTTCTTCAACAAAGCAATCACAAAGTGGAAGTGACTATATAGTTCACTCACATGTGTATTTAAACCATGTATAAATTGATTGTTATAAGCTGCATTTGGAAGGTTCGCTCATCTAAATGCTCAGACTTTGTATAAGTTGGTAATTATAGTCTGCGATTAGAAGATAACATTCCAAACCTTATATGGTCCACAAAAGTTAATCTCTGTGTCTTTAAGTAGTATATTATTGATAACATTCCTCTTTGTGGTATAAGAAACAAAATTAAATCACCTTTGTACATATGTACTTTCAATGAAACATAGTTTATTATATATAAAGGCTGAAGATATTCAGAAATGCCGGATGCATAGCAAAAAAGGTTATCACATTTCTGCATGATATTATGAATCAATCACCAGTAAATCACCCGACTACATTTTCTTAGATGGCCCACATTGCATTATCCAGGTCCAGAGTTCACATGTACTTCCAAGTTATGCCATTAACTAATACAAAAATTGCCACCCAGTGGTCTGCTAATTACTTGGAAATCCTTATTTCTAATTTTTATTTTGAGCCAAAAAGCACCCAAGAGTCTCCAGTGTGACATAATAGCACCATGTAAGTCAGGCATAGTTTAGTCTTTTTCACCAGCTGGAACATGAGATTTTGAAGGTTAAGTTCACAAGAAAATGGACTGTGAAGTCTAAGTGCCCTAGTGTGTTGAAAAAAACCATTGTGTATTGTTACAATATTGTTCTTAGTTTAAAAGCCTTACCATTAGGCCATGATGGACATACCCAAAGCCTCCCAAAGAAACTCCAGATGATGCAACCTGCCAATCCTGACCAGGGTTTAGGGCACACACAATGCACTTCCTCACCGTTTAACAGCATGGTCTGAGAGAGTATGCATCGTGCATGTGTAGGTTTGAGATGCTGGGACTGAGCCCATAAGAGTAAGCATGTCCCAGAACTTGTGCATGATGGGCTGATCACCACAGTGGGAGTTTATCTGGCAGGCTTTGGAGATTTCCCTCATTGCCTAATGGCAAGGCTTTTAAACTAAGGACAATAATGCACACTGCACAATGTTTACACTGGGGTGCCTACACTGCGCAGTCCATTTTTCTTAAAGTGAATGTAAACCCGATTCATGAAATTTGAGCTGGGCACATATATCTGTAGTGTTTTTTTATCTCTCTTCAAAGCCCTAAGTCCTGTGTCTTACTTCTGCTCTGCAAGTCTCTGCCTATGTGGAGGGGGGGTGTGTATATTTCCTCCAAGCAGCTGTCTCACAGTGTATGGCAAAAATCCACAACCACAGGTGAATCAGGAAGAGAAAACTCTAACAGGACGTGCTCTTTCTAAACAGTATATAAAGCTCAAGACATGCAGATATATATGTAAAACTTATGTAAGAGGACTTGTTTCATCCCAGTGTATCATCTGAGGCTGTTCACTTCACTGGGTATATGTGCAGGTTTACATCCACTTTAAAAAGGTGTCCGACCTTTAATCTATAAACCCACTTGCTTTCTAGTCTCTGCCATTTTTGTGGTCTCTATACAGGACCCAGGAGAGTGTTTCAAAATGCCTTTCACCTTTTAAAGAGACTATGCAAGTACTGCAGTTATGTGTGCCTTTAATTTGACAACAAGAATGCTGTTTCTCAAACTGAATTAGTAGTAGTACTTTTTTCTCTATATCCTCTTTTCTTGAATCATATATACAGTACATACTGTATACTTTAAAATAAATTTGGGGGATTAAAACTTTCAGTATGTAGAATAATATATCTTGTGGTCAGGCCCAGGACAAGGGGTGGGCAGGAGGGGAGGCTACCCTAAGCTTAATCGTTTATTGCAGGGATGGGGCGCCCTGTGCCAGTTGCTTCTGTTACAAGGCTGACAGGAGTAGTGACAGCGACATCACTGCTAAACCTAACCCTAAGGGAAGGGAGGGCACAG
This sequence comes from Lithobates septentrionalis, assembly GCA_037952835.1. Taxonomy (NCBI): domain Eukaryota; kingdom Metazoa; phylum Chordata; class Amphibia; order Anura; family Ranidae; genus Lithobates; species Lithobates septentrionalis. The sequence continues at coordinate 128,421 of JBBDGP010001702.1, forward strand.
TTTGGCATCTTTGCCCTGGGCGCTGGATGACCTTGTTCCAGCACTGCTTGCGGTTGCCTTACAATATAAAGTAGTATTGTTCAAGTCATCTGACTCTTTTATAACATCTTTGTCAATAAAAAGTTAAACTCAGCTGGTCCATTGGCATTGTAAGATGTGCATTATCCTTGTTTGTGTTGAATAATCTCCACAAATCTATGATAAAGTCCAAAAAAAGACAATGTCATCTATGTACCTGTGCCACAACAAAACAAGTAGTGACGATTGTTGTCCCTACAACTGCAGGTAGTGGGAGTCAGAAAAAAAACCCAAAGTATTATGAGTAAGCAACAATTCAAGAAGTTTTATTTGACAAACATTATGATCTTCTTTTGAAATGTCACATTCACTTAAAAATGTCTTGGGGGGGCGTGGCTGGCCACGGAGCAACATGGCTGCTTGACCCATAAGCTCCTCTCAGCCCTGGGACAGATAGCAACCCTCTGCCTACCACAGCAATCTTTCTCCCCCTGCACCAGAGGTGAGCCCGAACATTGGGGAACCCAGCGGCATGTCCAGAAAGAAAAAACACTGCCCCTACAAGTCGTGCTGCTTCACGGACTTCTACACACAGACGGGCATGCAGCGCAGCCAAAATGGTGCCGGAGCTGCGTCTTCTCCTCCTCCACCCATGCCAGTAGAAGAGGCACTACAGAATCCAGTGCTCAACCTAGAAGACATGAACAGCACTGAGCCTGACCCATTACCTCACCAAGGCTCACCATCTGATAGAGGTAAGCGTGCAGCGCAGTCCCCAGCACCTTGTCCCTCCAAAGTCCTGCTGTACAAGATACACCACTGGGATGCCCATGATAACCTACAGAGCGAAGGCACACAGGAATCCCTGGCTGCACACCCTGCCAGTGACCAGCCTGCCTCAGTACAAACCCTAAAACTGATGCTATTGTCTCTGCAAAAAGACCTACACAATGAGCTTCACTCATCTTTATCCTCCCTCCACTCCAGAGTGGAACAGGTAGAGGAGCATACAGACATTCTTGAGAGACAAATCACAGAACATGCCTCTGCTCACCATGAGGACTCTGAAGCATACTACCACCACTCTGAGGAAATACGATTCTTGCAAGCTAAAGTGGGCAACCTGGAGGATCGCTCCAGGAGAAACAACATAAAGTTCAGGAATATCCCTGAGATTGTCAAGCTTATTCCCCAACTATTGCCAACTGACATCGCCATAGATCGCGCTCACAGGATCGCTAAACCAAATTACCTACCAGAGACGACCCTGCGAGACATACTGGAACGTATTCATTTCTGTGTGAAGAAAAGGATCATGTCTGCAGCTCGCACTAACGTTACCCAGTCAGACCCTTACTCCTCCATTTCTTCTTACATGGATATATAGGTGGCCACTGCACAGAAACTAAGAGAATTTGCCCAATTCACTGCAGTCCTCCGAGATTGCAACATCGCATACAAATGGGGCTTCCCCACTAAATTGGTGGTGACCAAAACCAAGCAACCAACACCTTCACTCCCAAAGAAGGCATCAAAAGATTGTTAAACTGGGGCCTCATCTCCTCACCCCCACCAGTCCTGGAGTCCTGCGGCCCGCAAATATACGGCCATCACCGTAACAATATCAATCTCGCCCCGTGGCCAGCATCTTCACTGGCACTCCATCTTTACCTGGGGTCATCCATGTTCCTTCACAGGCGATTTGAACACCACTTTACTTCTTAACAGCATACTTGTCCCAGATGAGTATTACAGTATTTTCTGTTCATTTGTATTTTTTTTCTCTCTGTTCCGGTTATTTTCTTCACATATCCCCTGTGTGAGTGCTAGGCATTCTATCACAAGCTAAAAATTGTACGTTAAGTTCCAATAATTTACTGTTATTGCTATTTACGTTATTTGTTTCTATTACTGTACTAGCGGTCAATAAGTGCTATTGTCATATTTTATAACTCAGGAATTTGGTGTGCGAACTAACAGGGGATCTCCCCCCTCCCCCTTTCCCCTCTCAGGATCACCCCTAACGCACAATCACTGTAGCTAATAACATCACCTCCCTGAATGTTAAAGGCCTTAACTCCCCCTTCAAGAATCATTATCTTTGGAAAGAAGCCCTGAGACTTAATTCAGATCTCATATGTGCGCAGGAAACCCTTTTCTTCTCCCACAAACCTCCACCATGTTCTCATAAACAGTTTCAACTTTTTCGCCAACTATCCCCAAAAAAAGTCTGGAGTCCTCATAGCCATACGCTCTACAGTAGCGTTCCAAATAATTCACTCTGAGATAGACCCGTATGGCAGGTATATTATCCTACACGCCTCCATCAACAATCACACTATGACTATTGTCAATGTCTACGCCCCCAATACCCACGAAGGCCAGTTTTATAGGTCCATTATGGGGAAACTAACACTCTTTCGACAAAGTCCCCTAATCATATGAAGAGATTTCAATCAAATAGCAGACCCAACCCTGTACTACTCCTACCCATCATGGAGACAATCCACAGCTCTCTCATCCCTACTTCGATCTGAAGATCTATATGACCCATGGAGATGTTTACATGACACTAAAAGGGACTACACCTTCTATTCTTACACGCAAAAGTCCTATTCCAAGATAGATATGTTTCTGGTAGATAAACATACTCTTCAAGCAGTGGAAGATACCAACATTTACACCTTCACGTGGTCTAACTGTGACCCAATTTTGCTCAAGCTATTCCCTCCTCACCCTAAGCCAGTGTTTTTTAACTCCAGTCCTCAAGGCGCCCCAACAGGTCATGTTTCCAGGATTTCCCTCAGATGAACCAGCTGTGAAACTGATTAAATCAGCTGTGCAAAATAATAGAACTCCTGAAAACACGACCTGTTAGAGCGCCTTGAGAAACACTGCCCTAAGCAATCAGGGACTCAACACCTCCCTCATCTCTAGCCACTATCTCCAGAGACATGTTGCATCTGAAATTGAAAACTATTTTTTGTTATATGCTGATTCTGTGTAGAATCCCGCAGTCTGCTGGAATGGGCACACGGTGTATCTTAGAGGTCTCCTCATCAAATTAAGGGCACGTGAAAAAAAGAAACGCAATGCTACCACCTCCAAATTACTAGAACAAATACTCTGTCTTGAATATGTGCCAGCCCTCCCCAGTCCTAGAAACCGAACTACATAATACCAGATTAGCACTAAGCGAACACTTACACACAAACTTTGATCCATCCTTGAAAAGGCTAAAGCTACATTTCTACGCACACCACAACAAATCAGGAGCTGGCCTTGCGAAACGGCTTAATCGCCACCTAATACACACCAAAATCTCATACCTCACATCCCCTAACCGCACTCGCCTCACCAGCCCTAAGGACATAGCCAACCGATTCAGTCAGTTCTATACCAACTTATACAACTTAGCCACCACAGGCAAAGCCCCCTCCCCCACACCATCTGAGATAGCATAGTTCCTAGATCACCTAATCTACCATCGCTATCTCCCGAACAATTGCATACCATCTCTGGCCCCTTCTTGAACCCTGAACTGGAAAGTGTTATTGCTTCCCTTCCACTACATAAACCCCCTGGGCCTGATGAATATTAAAAGCAATTCTCCACACTACTAACCCCTTATCTTTGTCAATCCTTCAACCATACACTCTCCACAGGCTTGATCCCCTCAAAAGCCATTGAAGTAAACATCACCACAATTCCCAAACCTGGCAAACCAGCTGATGACCCAGGCAGTTACAGACCCATCTCATTACTAAATACCGACACAAAACTCTATCCTAAACTCTTAGCTACACATATTTCCTTCATCATCCCACACCTAGTGCATCCTGACCAAGTGGGATTTGTGACTGGCAGGCAGGCATCTAACGGCACCAAAAAATGGACCTGAACACCACCGAACGCCTTCTCTGTTTATCTCTCTAGATGCAGAGAAGGTGTTTGACAGAGTAGACTGGAAATTTTGAAAGAGGTCTTAATAAAATTCTGCTTTTCTGGCCCGATACTTAAGGTAATAATGGCACTATACTCCTCCCCTAGCGCTAAAGTTATAAACTCAGGTATTTTCTCAGATCCCCTCCACATAACCAACAGAACCCATCAAGGCTGCCCCCTATCCCCATTAATTTTCACCCTTGTCATGGAGCCACTGGCACACTCCATTCGCACTAACCCCGCTATCTCTGGCATTGAAATTGGAAAGCTCAATCACAAAATTGGCCTTAATGCCGATGACATGATCATCTCTATTACCAACCCCACACAATCACTCTCTCATCTCCATCATATCCTGGCCCTTTTTAGCAAAGAATCCTTATACAAGATCAACTATTCCACATCATGTATGATTGGAGCCAATATTGCTCCTAACACCAAGCCTAGCATTGACCAACACACCTCTTTTTCATGGGCCCCAAACTCTACTCTTTCATATTTAGGTATACAGTGCCTTGAAAAAGTATTCATACCCCTTGAAATTGTCCACATTTTGTCATGTTACAACCAAAAATGTAAATGTATTTTATTGGGATTTTATGTGATAGACCAACACAAAGTGGCACATAATTGTGAAGCGGAAGGAAAATGTTAAATGGTTTTCAAAAATGTTTACAAATAAATATCTGAAAAGTGTGGAGTGCATTTGTATTCAGCCCCCTTTATTCTGATACCCCTAACTAATCTAACGAGTCTACCTGTGTGTAATTTAATCTCAGTATACATACAGCTGTTCTGTGAAGCCCTCATAGGTTTGTTAGAGAACCTTAGTGAACAAACAGGATCATGAAGGCCAAGGAACACACCAGACAGGTCAGGGATAAAGTTGTGGAGAAGTTTAAAGCAGGGTTAGGTTATAAAACAAATATCCCAAGCTTTGAACATCTCATGGAGTACTGTTCAATCCATCATCCAAAAATGGAAAGAGTACGGCACAACTGCAAACCTACCAAGACATGGCTGTCCACCTAAACTGACAGGCCAGGCAAAGAGAGCATTAACCAGAGAAGCAGCCAAGAGGTCCACGGTACCGCTGGAGGAGCTGCAGAGATCTGCAGCTCAGGTTGGAGAATCTGTCCACAGGACAACTACTGTATTAGTCATGCACTCCACATTTATGGAAGAGTGGCAAGAAGAAAGCCATTGTTTAAAGAAAGCCATAAGAAGTCCTGTTTGCAGTTTGCGAGAAGCCATGTGGGGGACACAGCAAACATGTGGAAGAAGGTGTCCTGGTCAGATGAGACCAAAATTTTACTTTTTGGCCTAAAAGCAAAACGCTATGTGTGGCGTAAAACTAACACTGCACATCACCCTGAACACACCATCCCCACATGGTGGGGAAACATGGTGGTGGCAGCATCATGTTGTAGGGATGCCTTTCTTCATCAGGGATAGGGAAGCTGGTCAGAGTTGATGGGAAGATGGATGGAGCCAAATAAAGGGCAATCTTAGAAGAAAACCTGTTAGAGTCTGTAAAAGACTTGAGACTGGGACGGAGGTTCATCTTCCAGCAGGACAACGACCCCCCTTCTGGTGCTATACACAATATAAAATGCAGTGCAGCAGTTGTGCAGTTTCTAATACAGTACAGGCAGTGTACACAGTATCTAATACGGTGTGTACAGTTTCTACTACATTTTTTGGTGGTGTACACAGTATCTAATACAGTGTGTACAGTTTCTACTACTTTTCTGGTGGTGTACACAGTACACAATACAGTGCAGCCATAGTACAGTTTCTAATACAGTGCAGGCAGTGTACACAGTATCTAATACAGTGTGTACAGTCTCTACTACACTTCTGGTGGTGTACACAGTACACAATACAGTGCAGCTGTAGTACAGTTTCTAATACAGTGCAGGCGGTGTACACAATATATAATACTGTGTGTACAGTTTCTACTACACTTCTGGTGGTGTACACAGTATAAAATACAGCGCAGACATTGTACAGTTTCTAATACAGTGCAGACGGTGTACACAGTATCTAATACTGTATGTACAGTTTCTAATACACTTCAGACAGTGTACACAGTTTCTAATACAGTGTAGTGTGGTGTTGCAAAACAAAAAATACATTATGTCCGGAAGGCCACCAAGGAGAGGCGGACGCTCACAGGCCACTAAAAGAGAGCAAGCAGCCTCTGTGTCTACAGCTAACAGTGGTGGTTGTGGACATGGAGCATCCTCTGCAGGTGGCCGTGGAGCACGCTTACCTTTTTTTTCTGCTGCTGGCCGTGTTATTGAGCCACAACATGCAGAAGAGTTGGTGGAGTGGGCAACAAAGCCGTCCTCGTCCTCCTCATCCTCTATCACCCAGGCTCAGAGTAGTTTGCCTTCCAACACAGCTGGCTGCCAAAGTGGCCTATTCCACGGGCTCCTTGTCCACAGTCACTCCTTCCATAGCCCCATCATCATGCACAGAGGAGTCCCCAGAATGATTCGACCACAGTGCCGGGTACATGCTTCTGGAGGATGCGCAGTGATTTGAAGGCTCCAATGTTGGTTCCCAGGTTGAGGAAGAGAGTAATGTGAGCCTAGAGAGAGGGGTGCCCAAGAAGGACAAGAAACTGGCAGTCATGTTCCCCCAGCTGCAGCATACTGCCACATTTGCTCCAGTGACGAGGACGGAGGGGATGATGTGGTCACTGACTGTACTTGGGTGCCTGAGAGAAGAGAGGAGGAAGAGGAGGAGGAGGAAGAAGCACAACTTCAACGAGGCAGGATGTCCTCTAGGGGGTAGCTTAAGGGCAGCCACCCTATTGCATCACACCGCAGAGCTCTGCAGGTGCAGGGTGCTGCTGACTCCCCGCTGACTTTTAAAAGTTCCTTGGTGTGGGCATTTTTTGACATGTGTGCAGCAGATCGCACCGCTGCTGTTTGCAACCTTTGAAGCGGATCAAGCATTGCCAGAACAGCAGCCGCTTGGGCACCACATGCTTGACCAGACATATGATAACTTGCCATGCAGTCAGTTGGCAACAGCACTTGAAAGACCCACTTCAAAGAAAAAGGTGGACTTCTCCTTGTTCCCCATCTGGGATCTCCAACCCTACTATACCTTCAGTTCTCTCAAAAACCTGCACTGAGAGGAATGAAGGTATAGCAATAGGTGTCTCAAGTACTTGCAGGCAATCTGCTAGCAGTACACCACCAATTGATTTTAGCAGGCAAATTTCCCTACCCCAGTTGCTGAACTGTAAAAAGCAATTCGGTCCCAGCCATCCACATGCTTAGCGTCTAAATGCTAGCTTGGCCAAATTGCTAGCACTGCAACTGCTGCCTTTTCAGCTGGTAGACTCTGCCCCCTTTTGTGAATTTGTGGAATGTGCTGTACCTCAGTGGCAGGTTCCAAAACGCCATTTCTTTTCTTGGAAGGCCATTCCGACTCTCTACCAGCATGTGGAAGGCAATGTTTTGGCCTTGTTGGACAGGGCGGTCAGCAGTAAGGTTCACATTACCACTGACTTATGGTCCAGCAGGCATGGGCAGGGATGTTACCTTTCCTTCATGGTGCACTGGGTAACTCTGCTGGCAGCTGGGAAGGATGCAGGACAGGGTTCAGTGTTGTTGGAGCTTGTTCAGCCACCACGCCTCCAAAATGCTAGCGGTGATTCTGCCACAACTCTCTCCTCCACCCCTCCTCTTCATCTTCCTCTATGGCATCTTCTGCAGATTTGTCCTCTGAACCAGCGGTGCTCCATAAGTGTTCAAGGGGCTACGCAAGCAGTCAGGCTAAAAGATGCCATACGGTGCTTGAGTTGGTCTGCCTAGTAGACAGGAGCTACACTGGGGCAGAGATTCTGTCAGCTCTGCAGGGGCAGGCTCAGAGGTGGTTGACGCCACACCAGCATCAGCCGGGAATGGTTGTATGGGATAATTGCACCAGCCTTCTCTCCGCCCTCCGACAGGGACACTTGACCCATGTTCCATGTTTGGCACACGTCCTGAATTTGGTGGTGCAGCAGTTCTTGAGCAGGTACCCATGCTTACAGAGTCAGGCCAAAAAAGTCTATGATCATTTCTGCTGGTCATACAATGCCAGTGCTCGGCTGGCTGACATTCAAAGGGGATGCAACCTGACCACCAACCGCCTCATTTGTGGCATGCTCACCAGGTGGAACTCAACTTTGGCAATGCTGCAGCAGCTGCACACACAGCAGAGATGGTGAGCAGCGACAATGCATGCATCAGTGACACTGTCCCTCTAGTCTTCCTGTTGGAGCACACACTTCGTTGGAATCATGGACAGGGCACTTGAGGCAGAACAGCGGAAGGATGAGGAGGACTTCCTTACCTCTCAAGGCCCCCTTTATCCAGACCCGCCAAACACACAGGAAGAAGAGGAGGAGGATTGTGTCAGCATGGATGTAGAGGATAACACTCAGCAGCAGTCTTCAAGGGATGGTTTTCAGTCCCCAGAAACCCAAGAATTTGTACGTGGCTGGGAGGAGGTAGTTACGGATCTTGTGATCCTTAGTGACCCAGAGGACTCAGAATTGAATGCCTCTGCAAACTTACGCTGCATGGCCTCCCTGATTCTGCAAAGCTTGTGAAATGACCCTAGGATTCAGGGTATCAAGTAGAAGGATCATTACTGGCTAGCAACCCTTCTTGATTCACGTTACAAGGGTAAGGTTGCAGAACTCATCCTGCCTTCGCAGAGGGAGCAGAGGCTAAAACATCTTCAGGAGGCCTTGAAGAAAGGTTTGTGCAATGCATTTCCAGACCCTGGGAGGTTACAATTTCCTGGTGCTGGACAACGTGTTGCTGAGGCTTCATTCAGTCAGAGGAAGAGCGGAGGAGAAGGTGGCTGGCTGACCGATGCCTTTAAACTATTTTTCAGTCCTCAGCGCCAAGGTCCGATCGGCTCCAGCAACCATCACCAGCGTCTGCATTACATGGTGCAGGAATATCTAGGGACAAGAGCAGACTTGAAGACCTTTCCAAAAGAGCATCCACTGGGTTACTGGGTCTTGAGAATGGACTACTGGCCAGAACTTGCTAAATATGCAATTGAGCTATTGGCCTCTTGTCAGGGAAATAGGCTAGCAAACCAGCACAGGCAAGGTCGCGCTAACGCGCATCAACGCACACGGGTGTGCAATGTTTCTACTAGGCGGACGCCTGGCGCCACATTCGGACGAGTGCGCGTGCGTAGCAACGTTGCGATGTTACGAACGCACGAACGGAACGGTGTGCGTACAACGTGATACTACGCCTTGTCTATTTAAACGTCCCACTGACAGTGCCACATTGCTGGATTATCGTCAGCTCTTCCTGTGTTCCTGTGATTGTGATTCCTGTTGTCCTGACTTCCTGTGTACCGACCCGGCTTGTTATTGACTCCTCTGGACCTCCTGGCTTATCCAACTGGCTTGCTTCTGACTTTCCCTGTCTGCTTCCTGCATCTGACCCCGGCTTGGCTAAACGGACTCCGCATTCCTCTGTCTCCTGTACCTGGACTTGTTGCTTTGATTCTCGGACTGCTTACTGTGTTTGACCCCCTGGCCTGGCTTCTGATTTTCCTATTGGACTTCCATCGGTCCCCTCCTTGGACCCTAAGCACGTTGCCTCTACGGACTTTCTCTATCAACACCGGCTCCTACTTCCAGGCAACCCGTGCTTCTGTGAGCACCACATCCCTGCACCATATTCAGGGTTGTGCTGCACTCGGCCGCAAGGGGAGCCCTCTCAGCAACTCGGTCTCCTACCAAGGTCCTGACACCTCTCATGCATCCAGCGTGCTTTTTGAATGCACATTCAGTGCTGCTGGAGGGTTTGTAATGGATGAAAGTCTGTCCACAGACTCCGTTGATAGGCTCACATTCATAAAAATGGATCAGCAACTATCAAGCACCTGATGCTGATGTAACTGATTGAAGTTGCTATGGACGTGGGATCCCTTGAAGACTGCCTATGCTGACTATCCTATTCCTCCTCAATCTTGATGATGCTAGGTTCCAACAATATTTTTGGTTTAGGGCACCACCACCACCCAAGGCCCAATTTTTCTGCCCCTGTTCAACAGGGGCATGTAATTACAATTTTTGATATAATATGTCACAGCAGGGCCCGTTCCTGCGCTCAACACGAGTATCTGTGAGGGGTTACAGTGTTGTGGCACCACCACCCAAGGCCCAATTTTTCTGCCCCTGTTTAACGGGGCATGTAACTAAAATTTTTGATATAATATTTCAACGCAGGGCCCGTTCCAGCACCCAACAAGAGTAACCGTGAGGGCTTACAGTGTTCTGGCGCCACCAAAACCAAAGGCCTAATTTTTCTGCACCTGTTTAACAGGGGCATGTAATTATAATTCTTGATATAATATTTCACAGCAGGGCCTGTTCCTGTGCCCAACAAGAGTAACTGTGAGGGCTTACAGTGTTCTGGTACCACCAACACCTAAGGCCCAATTTCTGCAGAGTATAGGGCAGGCCGTATAGTATATATACTGCTGTTCAGAGTATATAGTGCTGGGGGGACCTGTGGGACCCCCACGCCATTTTTTTTTAGAAATTTGTGTAAGGGTTCTCCTTATTAACCATAACAGACCTGAAGGGCCTGGTATGAATTTTGGGGGGGGCATCCACGCCATTTTTTTTTTTTGTTATTATTTTTAACTATTTTGCCGGGATCCGAAAATAAATTACAGCCACAAGCAATTTTAGATGACATTTTTTCCTTTAGAAATGTAATTTTGCTGTGGCACTGTTATAAACAAGGGGAAATATACTTTATAGGCATACTAAGGACATTCCCCAGGCACAATATTTAAAGGAATGTTTCATTTTTATTGTTTCACTTTAAACATTATTAAAAACACTGCTTCCGAAAAAACGGCCGTTTTTTAAAAATTTTTTTGCATTGATACATGTCCCCTGGGGCAGAACCCAGGTCCCCAAACACTTTTTATGGCGATAACTTGCATATAAGCCTTTAAAATAAGCACTTTTGATTTTTCACATTCGCGTCCTGTAGACTTTAGCGCACAAACTTTTTGCCTGTTTGCATGTTCTGCTGCGAACTGAACAGGGGGTGTTCGACTCATCCCTAGTCACCATTAGGCCTGGAGAGGCTCGGAACTTGGCTACACCTATAAGCTTCTTACTGACCCTGCACCTGACACCAAAACATCTGCTATGCTGCCCAGGGAGAACCTCTTAAATTGTAAGTACACTTGACAACAATGGCACAGTGCCCTTCGAAGACCACTGAAGTCTCCCAGTATATAACAGATTGGGAAACTATACAAAAAATTCTCAACAACTGGTACCTTACACCTTCTAAACTGGCAAGGATTTACCGTACTACATCAGATGCCTGCTGGAGGACCTGTGGACACTCTGGATCACCTATGCACATTTGGTGGACTTGCCCCAAACTGAAACCATTCTGGCCTGCCCTCACAAGACTTCTTTCCTCTATCTTATTAACTTCTATCTCCCTATCCTCGCAAATGGTCCTCCTGGGTTTAGGCTTTGACTCCTGGCCACCAACCACCCACACTATCCCTTATCGGCACTCAATTTGCAGTTGCTAAACAATGGAAATCTTCTGATCCTCCGTCTATTATAGAATGAATACCGTCATTGAACAACCAATGTCTAATAAAATTCATGTACGCCAGGGCCTACCTGCAAGTCCCCGCATTCCTAAAAAGATGGAACCCTTGGTTAGCACACCCTAAATGTGTGTCCCTGCCTTGACTTATACATTTTACAATCTAATTTCAGAATCTCAACACCCAACAGGACCACCTGCTCTATCGCTACTATCATTTGGTGTGTAGCCCTACACTTTGTAGACAGCACACTATTGTTCAGTTGTTATTTACTCTTAAGTTGCTTAATGTAAGTTACTGCGCCACATTTAACTGTACTTGTATGTACCTTATATCTATTACCAAATCGCCTGTAATCCTCTGAAAGATGTACTGATGTATTGATAAAACATTTAAATAGCCATACCTCCATTTAAATAAACATTCAAGTTAAAAAAAAAGTCCTAGGGGTATCCTGGACAATGTTGCCTATCTGCTAGCTATCCCTCTCCACAACTGCCTGGTTTTCTTCTGCTGTTTACTTTCCGTTTCTAAAGACTAGATATCTCATGGATCTTTGCTGTCTTCATGCAGTGATTTCTATACTGACTGTGCCTCCTGAAACCTCTCCTCCCAGCACCTTTGTAGTTGAGAAGGCTGGCTCTGTAAAATCTATGACACCACAGTTCCTACTCATAGGGCAGGGGCCTAACTACAGGGGTCGCAGGGGTAGCAATTGCGACCTGGCCCCATGTGTCAGGGGGCTCATGTGGCCCCACCCTGTACACCTGGATAGGAGGGACGGCGGTGGCTGCATATAGAGAAACCGATCCCCTCCATTTCCCCCCTGCAGCCAATGAAAGCCTGCTTCTCCTCTTATCCCTTCCATAGGCATTCAGCGACTGCAGGAGGAAAATGCCACCCTCGCCGCCCCTCTGCTGCCCATTGCTGCTCATTCATAACTGAAGCATAGTAAACTGCCTAATTCCTCTTTCTTTGAGGCCTGCAAAGCAGATAGGGGAAACTCCCAGGAAAAATCAAGTTGTGAAGGAAAACGAGAGTGCTTAAAGCTCTTATTCTTAACATCTGCCCAAATATCAGCCAACTTCTTCCTTAGATGCAAATGAAGAGAAAGAAGGTGCCCCAAGCTGAGTAAGGCAAAACTCAGAAGCTCACAGGGACTCTGCATGAGAGCCCATTAAAGGAGTAATGCTGACAAAGCTCACCAAGAGGATCTCAGTACTTCCAAACCCCTCCACCATTGTCCACCTGAATGCCAGCAGAGCTGATGTCCCCACCCCCTTGCGTCTAAGAATTTTTCTCTGCCTGAGAATTTTTTTTGGAGAAAATTCATAACCAAGTATTCATAATGCTCATCTCTAGTGTTAAATGCCTTTTTCCATTAATCACCCCTATGTATCCAGGTCAGATTGTACGCACCCCTCGATCCAACTTGGTGAAAATGGAGGCGTCTTTCAATCTGTCGAACAGTTCCGGTATTAAGGGTAAGGGGTATCGGTTTTTGATTGTCAGAGCGTTTAAGCATCGATAGTCAATGCAGGGTCTTATGGTCCCACCCTTCTTGGCTACAAGAAAGAACCCTGCTCCCACAGGGGATGAGGATTTCCAAATGAACCCTCTCTTTAAATTCACCGCAACATACTCAGACATGGCCTGGGTCTCCGGAATGGACAAGGGATAGGTCCGGCACCTAGGCAGGGTTGCGCTGGGAACAAGGTCAATGGAACAGTCAAAAGGCCTGTGAGGAGGAAGTACCTCAGCCGATGTTTTGCAGAATACATCACGGAACTCACTATATGCAGCAGGAAGAGCAGGAGATACTGATGTGCTGGCCACAGGAATCCTCTTCTTTGGGGTAACCTTGAGTAGGCAGGACATGAAACAAGAAGGACCCCAAGCCAGGATCTGCCAAATAGTCCAATCAATGTGTGGAGAATGGAGCTGTAACCAAGGAAGGCCCAATACAATGGGGGTTGAGGATTTAGGTAGCACGGGATAGGATATCCACTCCTGGTGGAGTACCCTTATAGACATCTTGACAGGGAGGGTCTGGAAGCAGATGGGCCCCCCCAGGAAGAACAGTACCATCAATCGCTTAGACCACCAGAGTGGTGAGAGATGAAAGAGGAATTTTCAAGGAAGACACAGTTCCACAGTCCATGAAGTTTCCAGGGGCTCCGGAATCCAGGTAGGCCATGACTACATGAGTGGAAGCGTTGATATGGAGGAGCACAGAAAGAAGGAGACGGGAGATAAAGGTGATTTTCCTGGGTCCAATATGCCACCTTCCAGATGTATTAGACCCGCGTTTCTTGGACGGAGAGAGCAGGTGTCTCGAAAACGACCTTTACCCCCACAGTAGAAACACAAGCCCAAACATCTGCGCCTAACATGCTCTTCAGCAGGTAACCTAGTCCAGTCCAGCTGCATAGGTTCCACAGCTGGCGAGTGATACCCTATGCATCAAGGGGAGGGGAGCTCGGGGTGGCTAAGAACCATGGGGTACAGACGCCTTTTCTGTAGGGTCCTCTCCTGGAAGTGAATATCGATCTGATTGCAGAGGGAGATGACATCATCCAGACCTGGGGGAATGGTTCTTCCTGCCAACTCATCCCTCACTCTGCCAGAGAGGCCTTGTAAAAAGGTTTCAACTAAGGCCTCATTATTCCAGCCTGGCTCAGCAGTTGAAATGCGAAAGTGAAGGGCAAACTGTCCCACCGAAGAAGACTCTTGACGGAAACGTAAAAGGGCACTGGCCGCGGAAGAGACATGGCCTGGTTCGTTGAAAATATTCCGGAAGCGTTTCAGAAAGTTAGACAAGCTGGAGACCACTGGATCATTCCTCTCCCACAGAGGGGCAGCCCAAGCTAAAGCCTTGTTGGTTAGGAGGGAGATAATATAGGCTACTTTTGCTCGATCAGTGGAAAAGTTTTGAGGCTGGAGCTCAAAATGGATAGTGCACTGACTAAGGAACCCTTGCAGGCCTTGGAGTCACCAGAGAAACGAGCTGGTAGAATTTGTGGTAGGGACCATAAGCGGAGTAGGTACAACTGCCGGCTGCGATTGAGGTTGTTGAACCTGGGATCCAAAGGAGGCCTGAATCTATTTAAAGCGGGAGGCCAAACCTTGCAGGAATTGCATCATTTGAATCTGATTAGACTCCTGTGTCTTGAGTCTGCGGACTACGCCCTGCAGCTGGTCAACGGCAGGTAGCGGCACATCAGCCGGGTCCATGGCATGAACAAACTATCAGGTCACCTGAGGCCATGTGACAGATGCGCACCGTTGGAGTCAGGAGTGCACCGCTAAGGTAGTGGACCCTATTGCTGACTGCTGCGGATGGAACTCTGAGTGGTTCAGGACAGCAGGTTCACTGGAGCACCAACACGGATCCCACTGGGAGCTAGAGCATAAGATTTCCCAGGGTACGGAGTCAAAGAGCCAGCGGGTGTTCACCAGAGCCTCTAGTGGTGAGGATGGCCTGCGCTACAACTGGCTCCAGGTGGCAGCCCCCAGGGTCTCCCAGATCACACTCATGGTAGGCTACAAGAGTATAGAGAGGAAGCAGCAGCCCAGGACAACAAGGGATAGTCAGGAGATAATCAAAGGTCGGGGAAATTGGAAGCAGACAAGGATAGACAAAGAACACGCCAAATATCAGGGTAACAAGCAGGCAGGAATATTCAAAGAACAAGCCAAGATCGGTAACAGAAACAGACGTAGAGCACACGGCAAGCAGGAGACAGGAAACCCAACACACAATATTGCTCGGACAAGACAGGCTTGGACAACACAGTGTTAAATAGTGTATCCTGTAGAGACTAGGGTGGAGCCATGCTGAAGAAAGACTACTTAACCATGCAGGTGTGAGAGTGCAGGCCCAAGGCTGATACACATACCAGAGGTAAGTAGACATACAGGGCATGATGGTATTACTGGCAATTCATGACACACAGAAGAGGGAGGGGAAAATATGGGAAATATGGTTGGACTTATACTTACATAGTTACATAGTAGGTCAGGTTGAAAAAAGACACAAGTCCATCAAGTCCAACCTATGTGTGTGATTATGTGTCAGTATTACAATACATATCCCTGTATGTTGCAGTCATTCAGGTGATTATCTAATAGTTTCTTGAAGCTATCAATGCTCCCCGCTGAGACCACCGCCTGTGGAAGGGAATTCCACATCCTTGCCGCTCTTACAGTAAAGAACCCTCTACGTAGTTTAAGGTTTAACCTCTTTTCTTCTAATTGTAATGAGTGGCCACGAGTCTTATTAAACTCTCTTCTGCGAAAAAGTTTTATCCCTATTGTGGGGTCACCAGTACAGTATTTGTAAATTGAAATCATATCCCCTCTCAAGCGTCTCTTCTCCAGAGAGAATAAGTTCAGTGCTCGCAACCTTTCCTCATAACTAAGATCCTCCAGACCCTTTATTAGCTTTGTTGCCCTTCTTTGTACTCGCTCCATTTCCAGTACATCCCTCCTGAGGACTGGTGCCCAGAACTGGACAGCATACTCCAGGTGCGGCCGGACCAGAGTCTTGTAGAGCGGGAGAATTATCGTTTTATCTCTGGAGTTGATCCCCCTTTTAATGCCAATATTCTGTTTGCTTTATTAGCAGCAGCTTGGCATTGCATGCCATTGCTGAGCCTATCATCTACTAGGACCCCCAGGTCCTTTTCCATCCTAGATTCCCCCAGAGGTTCTCCCCCCAGTGTATAGATTGCATTCATATTTTTGCCACCCAAATGCATTATTTTACATTTTTCTACATTGAACCTCATTTGCCATGTAGTCGCCCACCCCATTAATTTGTTCAGGTCTTTTTGCAAGATTTCCACATCCTGCGGAGAAGTCATTGCCCTGCTTAGCTTAGTATCGTCTGCAAATACAGAGATTGAACTGTTTATCCCATCCTCCAGGTCGTTTATGAACAAATTAAATAGGATTGGTCCCAGCACAGAACCCTGGGGAACCCCACTACCCACCCCTGACCATTCTGAGTACTCCCCATTTATCACCACCCTCTGAACACGCCCTTGTAGCCAGTTTTCAATCCATGTACTCACCCTATGGTCCAAGACTTAATTTGTTCATGATAGCTGCAGTAAAGTGCTCCGCATTGTAAAGACTATAGATCAGGAGGATGTGTAATGGAGGCTTGGGCGTCCGCAGAACGTTTTCGGGGGGGGGGGCATCATTTTAAGGTCACCCATTCTCCTCCCCTTTTTGACAATGTCATGAAGGGGAGGGGCTTAGTCATTCATTATCACATAAAGCGCAGGTCAAGGTCCCCCATATAGATCCCCCTTGAGAGCTGGCCAGGGCAGGTCCCCCATAGAATGGACCACTCTTTACTTAATCTTCTTACTCTTGCTCCGCATTACATGGTGGGCACAGCACATTACACGGTGGGCACTGTACATTACACAGTGTGCACAGCACACCACATTAGATATGGGTACACAACATGACATGGTGGGCACAGCACATCACATAGAGGGCACACTACTCTGCATTACATGTTGGGCACTTTACAGCCCATGACATGGTGGGCACAGCGCATTACACAGAGGGCACTCTACTCTGCATTACATGGTGGGCACTGTACAGCAGATGACATAGTGGGCACAGCACATTACACAGAGGGCACACCTCTCTGCATAACATGGTGGGCACAGCACATTACACGGAGGGCACACCACTCCGTATTATATGGTGGGCACTGCACTGCACATGGTGGGCACAATACATCACATGGTGGTCACTGTACATGGTGGGCACAATACATCACATGGTGGCCACTGCACATGGTGGGCACAATACATCATATGGTGGTCACAATACATCACATGGTGGTCACTGCACATGATGGTCACTGCACATTGTTGTCACTGCACATGGTCGTCACTGCACATGGTGGTCACTGCACATGGCGGGCATAATATATCACATGGTGGTCACGGCACATGGTTGTCACTGCACATGGTGGTCACTGCACATGGTTGTCACTGCACATGGTGGTCATTGCACATGGTGGGCACAATACATCACATGGTGGTCACTGCACTGCATATGACATCGTGGGAAGCAGCAGCCTGCCCCCCAGTACAATAATTTCACCCACAAAGGTCAGTTTCTGCACAATTCTCGTTGTTTACTGACCTCATTTTAGCAGCATGTTAGATCTTCATCCCGGGCTCCTGCTGAGGGGGATGACATCAGTGCCCCTCCCCCACACAGCTGCCTGAACCTCCCGGAGACTGAGAGGATCTGTGTGTGCATATCCTGTGATAGGGGCCAGACAGCACTGACAGCTTCAGCTCCCCTCCTCTGCCTCAGATTGCGGCGCCTGGGAGCAGTGCACCCACTTCCGGGGGAGGGGGGGGCACTTGACCCCCCTTGCCCCCTCCTGCGGACGCCCTTGAATGGAGGCAATGTATTCTGCACTGTAAAGACACTGTACAGGAAATTGGGTTATGGAATGTAATGCAATGCCAATGTTTTTCAGTAAACCATTGAAAAGCATCTTAAGTGGACATTGTTTATTCTGGATAACAGGCTTCAATCCAGGAATATGTGATGAGGTGGGACTCAGGAGAATGTGAGTGACACAATATGACAGAGTGTCTCCTAAAGACAGGTATGTGGATACCCTCTCTGGCCGGAAGAGAAGTGGGGCGGGTCCTGGGCCAGCTTGGCACGAACCGCTGTCCAATCCAGGTTCCTTACATGTTGCCTCTCCTTTGTTATCCAATTTCAAGTTTATGGCAGGAATTTGTGCATCAGGTCTGTGTGAATTTCAGGACCAGATGAACAGAAATAAATAGATTCTTTGGCAGCTCCCAAACATGTATTTCAGTGGTGTATGAAGCTTTTTGTTTGGTGTTCAGTCAGTGGCGGCCCGTTCATTAGGATCACACGGGAGCCACCTCTCCTATTCATACGACTGTCCCCCTAATCTATATGCAGGGCGCTGGATGCATGGGAGGGGGTGTTTTTTTTTAAGCATGTGATTAGAGCCAGAGGCTCTAATAGACTTCAAAAAAGGACGGGCTCTGCGCCCTGAGCCCACCCAGTTGTGTGACAATAGCAAAAGATTATTCACTATTCTCACACTGATCCTCCTCTCGGCCAATCAGGAAGTGAGTACTGACACTCTTTACTCAATTGGCTGAAAGGACGGGCCATCCTACTGGACTCCTAGGAGGAGGAGTGAGGAGATGCATGGCGGAAGCCACCGTGATGCAGAGAAGGAGGAGACGCTCTTCCACCGCTCGCCGCCCACTGCCCTTAGGAGCGCTGCCCACCTGGAAACTAGATCAAGTAAGTGCAGGGCTGGATGACCAACCGACTCACCTCAAGACCCCCGGGTGCCACTGGCTGACCGGGGGAGATGGTTGTTTGCCGGCCCCCCCTCAAAAAAAAATCACCAGCTGTCACTGTGTTCAGGCTTAAATAACAGCAATCCTGTATATAGCTCTGAAAAACTTCTCACAATAAATCTGCTTTGTCAGCAGCCCATAATAGTCAGATGCATCCATAATAAACCATTGTGACTTTTAGAACTCTCCTGAATGATCAATGGCCATTTATTTTTGGACACCCTCCAACGCCAAGAAGAGGACATGGAGAGATTTAATCACCCAGTATATGCACTGTCCATTAGGGGCTGCCACCAAATTGTTTGATGGATGTCTGAGTAACTATAGACAAGTGGAAACTCTGACATAGTTTACTCTTCAGCTGTTTGTGGCTGACAGATGTAATATTTTATCAAGCCTATTTACAAAAACCATGACATTGTTTTAAAGGTACTTAACCTTCACTGCAGATCCTTTTCATAAGTAGCATTTAAATTACTTTCATTGCAAACATTCAGAAATGATCTGTAGCTAACTGGAGTGCCAAACAGGGCAGAGAATTGCCATTTTACTGTGAGAATGATATCTTTTATTTTTCTGATTCTTTTTCTTCAGTTTAGAGGTCTCAAAACTTTCTGAACAAAGGACCAGTTTACTGTTCTTGAGACTTTAGGGAGGGGGCAAGCTGTTTCCAGAGGGAGTAGAAAATGTCCTGGACATAGTGGAAGTAAAAAATGCCCCATCTTTGATATTAGGGGGAGGAATAGTACCCTATCATTGGTGGCAGTGGGAAGAATAGTACCTCATTGCTGGTGTCAGTAGAAAGAATAGTGTTGCATTGTTGGTGTCAGTGGGAGGAATAGTGCCCTATCATTGGTGTCAGTGGGAGAATAGTGCCCCTTTGTTGGTGTCAGTGGAAGGAAGAGTGCCCCGTTATTGGTGTCAGTGGGAGGAGAAGTGCACCATTGTTGGTATCAGTAAAAGGAATAGTGCCCCATTGTTAGTGTCAGTGGGAGAAATAGTGCCCAATTGTTGGGCCAAGGGCCACTTTACTTTACCATGGGCCCTGAGCCAAAGGTGTAAGAAAAGCCATCCTTATCACTTAAGGCTCCTCCGCGAGGTATGTGACAAGAACTCAGACAAAGCTGATAACACTGCTTAGGATTTCAGTTCAGCATTGTTAGCCTACAGTAAGAAGTTACAAGCTTGCTGGACCCCTGGCAGTATTTTTTGCACTTATCAAAAAGCTATATTTAAGAAAAAATAATTGCATATTAAGTAAGAAAAGTTAATTGTTAGAATTTGCATACACTTTTGCATTTTTGCAACAATTTGTATACTTCCGATTAAGGTCAGATGTGTGTGATCACACTCTAGTGCTCAGTTTTAATCAACAGATAGACGAGGCAGTTGGCTGTTACAAAATCCTTTAATGTGACATGCAGTATCAGGTACCTGATTGGAGACTGAAATGACGAGGTTGGCCTGTAGGTGTTGATAGGAGTGCTTGCAGCAGAAGATACAGACCCTGGCAGGCTGGCAGAACATCAAGTCAGGAACAGTAGCTGTGCATGAGATCCAGCTGAATTTAAAGGGACACAACACACAGGCTGCGGGTTCCAGATGCGAGGCTTGTCAGAGCTCCCAGCAAGCTTGAGACAGGTACTTACTGTGATGAGCAGAGCTGATATAGATAACAGCCGGATAGGCACTTGAACCAGATGTGAGAGCGGAGCCGGGAACAGCAAACAGCAGCGTGGTCACAGGGATAGCCAAGGTCAGCTACAGGCGACCAGCGAGGTACCGAGTCATAAGACACAGACATGGTCAAGAACTAAGCCGGGGTCAGGAACTGATGACAAAGCTGAAGCAGGATCCAAGTTCAGGTTAGAGGCAAGCCGGGTCAGCAACAAGGCAAACAAGCAGAGTAATAGCAGGACACAGGGAACAGCTGAAAGACCAGTCAGCACTGGAGCATGAGCAGGAGCACCCTTAAAGTGTTTGTTAAGTCAGTGTTCTCAACTACGGGCAGCCCCTCTGTTATAACAAGATATACAACTCAGTGTATGTGTTTTTTTTTTAATTCTAAACCTTAATACCTTAATCCACATCGCCCATGTGCAGTCACATGACTGCCCACCGCTCTCCTTCCCCGACCTAAGGACTACAGTGGAAGGGGCTGAGATCTCCTTCTGATGTCAGCCAGACGGTCACATAACTGCACATCTGCAAGGTGGATTAACCTCTTGCCGACTGCGATATAGCCGAATGACGGCTACAGCGCGGCTCGATAACTCTGGGAGGGCGTACATTGACGTCCTCCCAGAATCCTGTTCCCCTGGGGCGCGCACCTGGGAATATCCGTGACCGGACCCGGCGCATCATGGCTGATAGCGGCCGTTTACCACATGATCGCTCCGTCCAATGACGGAGCCATCACTTGTAAACAAACCGGCGTCACGTCTGGTTCCTCTCTCCCCTTTCTGTACAGATCGGTACAGTGAGA
The DNA here is from genome assembly GCA_037952835.1 of Lithobates septentrionalis. Classification (NCBI taxonomy): domain Eukaryota; kingdom Metazoa; phylum Chordata; class Amphibia; order Anura; family Ranidae; genus Lithobates; species Lithobates septentrionalis. The sequence goes on from JBBDGP010001702.1 coordinate 149,886, forward strand.
GAGGAGAGGGGAGAGATCAGTGCCCACGTATGTAGTGCCCACAGTGCTGATATGTGCCCATTCCAGCCATCCATCCTTATTCAGCCATCCATGCTCAGCATACCCATCCATACTCAGCATACTCATCCATCCATACTCAGCCATCCATGCTCGGCAAACTCATTCATACTCAGTATACTCATCCATCCATGCTCACCTATCCATACTCAGCATACTCATCCATCCATCCATGCTCACCCATCCATACTCAGCATACTCATCCATCCATCCATGCTCAGCCATCCATACTCGGCATACTTATCCATACTCAGCCATCCATACTGAGCATACCCATCCATCCATCCATGTTCACCCATCCATACTCCTCCATACTCAGCATACTCATCCATCCATCCATGCTCAGCCATCCATACTCAGCATTAGGGATGAGCTTCGAGTTTGAATCGAACATCGGCTGTTCGCCAGTTCGCTGAACAGAGAAGAATTTGGGGTGTTCGCGGCAAATTCGAAAGCCGTGGAACACCCTTTAAAAGTCTATGGGAGAAATCAAAAGTGCTAATTTTAAAGGCTTATATGCAAGTTATTGTCATAAAAAGTGTTTGGGGACCTGGGTCCTGCCCCAGGGGACATGGATCAATGCAAAAAAAGTTTTAAAAACGGATGTTTTTTCAGGACCAGTGATTTTAATAATGCTTAAAGTGAAACAATAAAAGTGTAATATCCCTTTAAATTTCATACCTGGGGGGTGTCTATAGTATGCCTGTAAAGGAGCCCATGTTTCTCGTGTTTAGAACAGTCTGACAGTAAAATGACATTTCAAAGGAAAAAAAGTCATTTAAAACTACTCGCGGCTATTAATGAATTGCCAGTCCGACAATACACATAAAAATTTAAAAAAAAATGACATGGGGGGTCCCCCTAAATTCCATACCAGGCCCTTCAGGTCTGGTATGGATATTAAGGGGAACCCTGGCCAATTTTTTTTAAAAAAAAATGGCGTGGGGTCCCCCTCAAAATCTATACCAGACCCTTCAGGTCTGGTATGGATTTTAAGGGGAACCCCGTGCCAAATTTTTTTTAAAAAATGGCGTGGGGTCTCCCCAAAAATCCATACCAGACCCTTATCCGAGCACGCAACCTGGCAGGCCGCAGGAAAAGAGGGGGGACGATAGAGCGCCCCCCCTCCTGAACCGTACCAGGCCACATGCCCTCAACATTGGGAGGGTGCTTTGGGGTAGCCCCCAAAACACCTTGTCCCCATGTTGATGGGGACAAGGGCCTCATCCCAACCCTTGCCCGGTGGTTGTGGGGGTCTGCAGGCAGGGGGGCTTATCGGAATCTGGAAGCCCCCTTTAAAAAGTGTCAAAAATGTTAAAAATTACAAGAGACAGTTTTTGACAATTCCTTTATTATAATGCTTCTTCTTTCTTCTATCATCTTTCTTCTTTCTTCTATCTTCCTTCGGTTTCTTCCTCCATCTTCTTCTTCTTCTGGTTCTTCTGGTTCTTCCTCCGGTGGTCTCGCCCGGCATCTTCCTCTGCGGCGCCGCCGTCTTCTTCCCTTCATCTTCTGGGCCGCTCTGCATCCAGCATGATGGGATGAGAGGCTCCCGCTGTGTGACGCTTCTCCTCTTCTGATGGTTCTTAAATAACGGAGGGTGGGGCCACCTGGTGACCCCGCCCCCCTCTGACGCACGGTGACTTCCCTGTCCGCCCCCTCTGACATCACGGGGAATGCCACAGGGAAGTCCCTGCCAAGTCCCCGTGCGTCAGAGGGGGCGGGGTCACCGGGTGGCCCCACCCTCCGTAATTTAAGAACCGTCAGAAGAGGAGAAGTGTCCCACAGCGGGAGCCTCCCATCCCATCATGCTGGATGCGGAGCGGCCCAGAAGACGAAGGGAAGAAGACGCCGGCGCCGTGGAGGAAGATGCCGGACGAGAACACCGGAGGAAGAACCAGAAGAACCAGAAGAAGAAGAAGATGGAGGAAGAAACTGAAGGAAGATAGAAGAAAGAAGATAGAAGAAAGAAGATAGAAGAAATAAGAAGCATTTAACTAAAGGAATTGTCAAAAACTGTCTCTTGTCATTTTTAACATTTTTGACACTTTTTTGTGAAATGGTACCCTTACCATTTCACACAGGGGGGAGGGCTGGGATCTGGAGGTCCCCTTGTTAAAGGGGGCTTCCAGATTCCGGTAAGCCCCCCGCCCGCAGACCCCCACAACCACCGGGCAAGGATTGCGGGGATGAGGCCCTTGTCCCCATCAACATGGGGACAAGGTGTTTTGGGTGGCTACCCCAAAGCACCCTCCCAATGTTGAGGGCATGTGGCCTGGTATGGTTCAGAAAGGGGGGGCGCTCTCTCGCCCCCCTCTTTTCCTGCGGCCTGCCAGGTTGCGTGCTCAGATAAGGGTCTGGTATGGATTTTTGGGGAGACCCCACGCCATTTTTTAAAAAAATTTTGGCGCGGGGTTTCCCTTAAAATCCATACCAGATTTGAAGGGTCTGGTATAGATTTTGAGGGGGACCCCACGCCATTTTTTTTTTTAAATTTTGCCCGAGGTTCCCCTTAATATCCATACCAGACCTGAAGGGCCTGGTATGGAATTTAGGGGGACCCCCACATCATTTTTTAAAAAATTTGGTTCGGGGTTCCCCTGTGGGGAATTCCCATGCTGTTTTTATCAATGAACTTTTATGTGTATTGTCGGACCGGCAATTCATTAATAGCCGCGAGTAGTTTTAAATGACTTTTTTTCCTTTGAAATGTCATTTTGCTGTCAGACTGTTCTAAACACGGGAAACATGGGCCCCTTTACAGGCATACTATAGACATCCCCCGGGTACGAAATTTAAAGAAATATTACACTTTTATTGTTTCACTTTAAGCATTATTAAAATCATTGGTCCTGAAAAAACGTCCGTTTTTAAAACTTTTTTTGCATTGATCCATGTCCCCTGGGGCAGGACCCAGGTCCCCAAACACTTTTTATGACAATAACTTGCATATAAGCTTTTAATATTAGCACTTTTGATTATTCCTGTTTGTATCCCATAGACTTTAATGGTGTTCACGTGTTCGAACAAATTTTTTGCCTTTTTTCATGTTCTGGTGTGAACCGAACAGGGGGGTGTTCGGCTCATCCCTACTCAGCATACCCATCCATACTCAGCATACTCATCCATCCATGCTCAGCCATCCATACTCAGCATACTCATCCATCCGTCCATGCTCAGCCATTCCATGCACCCCCATCCATAATTAGCCATACCCATCCATACTCAGCCATACCCAGCCATACCCAGCAATACCCAGCAATACTCAGCCATACCCAGCCGTACTCAGCTGTACTGAGCCATACTCAGCTGTACCCAGCCATACTCAGCCATACCCAGCCATACTCAGTCGTACCCAGCCATACTCAGCCGTACCCAGTCATCCCATCCATACCCAGCCGTACTCAGCCATACTCATTCATGCTCAGTCATCCCATCCATACTCAGCCATCCCCATCCACAGCTTATCCATCCCCATTCATGCTTATCCATGCCACATCAGTTCTCATCCATGCAACTACAGTGCCTCAAAAAAGTGTAATAGGTAGTCAAATTAGATTTGAAACTTATGCCCCTAGAACACCTGACGGTGCTCCCTGCATGTTGGGCCTCTCTATGTGGCCACGTTGTGGAAAAGTTTCACACATGTGGTATCGCCGTACTCAGGAGGAGTAGGAGAATCTATTTTGGGGTGTAATTTTTGGTATGTACATGCTATGTGATAGAAATATTGTGTAAATGGACAACATTGTGTAAAAAAAAATGCGTTTTCATTTTCTTTACACATTTTCCAAAAACTTGTAGAAAAAAATGACATGTTCAAAAGACTCATTATGCCTCATAGATTATACATTGGGGTGTTTTCTTTCGAAAATGGGGTCATTTTTGGGACGTTTCCATTGTCCTGGTTCTCCAGGGCCTTTAAAAGTGCAAGAGGTAGTCAAGAAATTATATGTGCAATTTATGCTCCAAGAATGCCTGATGGCGTTCCCTGCATGTTGGGCCTCTGTATGTGGCCACACTGTGTAAAAGTCTCACACATGTGGTATCTCCATACTTAGGAGGAATAGTAGAACGTGTTTTGGGGTGTAATTTGTGCTATGCATATGCTGTGTGTGAAAAATAACCTGCTAATATAACAATTTTGTGAAAAAAAATCTTGATTTTGCAAAGAATTGTGGGAAAAAATTTCAAACTTCAAAAAACTCACCATGCCTCTAACTAAATACCTTGGAATTTCTACTTTCCAAAAAAGGGTCATTTGGGGGGTATTTGTACTTTCCTGGCTTGTTAGGGTCTCAAGAAATGAGATAGGCCGTCAGTGCATCAGGTGTGATCAATTTTCAGAGATTGGCACCATAGCTTGTGGACTCTATAACTTTCACAAAGACCAAATAATATACACTGATTTGGGTCATTTATACCAAAGATATGTAGCAGTATAAATTTTGGCCAAAATATATAAAGAAAAATTACCAATTTGCTAAATTTTATAACAGAAACTAAGAAAATTTTATTTTTTTTACAAAATTTTGGGTCTTTTTTCTTTTATAGCACAACAAATTAACAACTCAGCAGTGATTAAATACCACCAAAAGAAAGCTACATGGTGTTAGAAGATTTTCTTTTCCTATTTAGCACTACAGTGAAGCCTGGGCATACAGCCAAGACAGCTGATTGGAGGAAAGGAACACACCCCTCTCCTCATAGGTAGAGATTTTCAGATCTGTTCATTGAATTATTCAGGGCTCTGCTAATCTATTTATAGCATCCCCCCAACACAAAACTCAGGCTGCTTTTATCATATGTGACGTAGAGCTTGTCAGGAGTTATGCTAATAACAGAGGAACTGAGTAGGAGACAGCTACAGGACATAGGGCTTCAAAGAGAGATAAGAAAACACTGCAGATATATGTGCCCAGCTCAAATTTCATGAATCGGGTTTACATCCACTTTAAGGTATTTAGGATTAGAATTTAAAAAACACATACACTGAGTTGTGTATCTTGTTATAACAGAGGGGCTGCCAGTAATTGAATACACTGACTTTACTGCCACACGGAATAGCGGCAGGAGGGGAGGAGAGGGGAGGCTTACACACAGGAGCTGACAGGTAGGGAGGGAAGGGGAGAGGAGGAGAGGGAGAGACTGTGGACTGACGGAAGCACGTAACCTGAACACGGTATCATGGCTCAGCAGCCATGATTACCATGGTCAGCACACACAGGGGGACACAGGAACAGGCAAGTTCAACCAGGTTTTTTACAGCATACAAAGGGAAAAATGACACTGCATGTGGTTTAACATGTTTTAAAGGAACAGGATTTTTTTTTAGGGTTACAACCTCTTTAAATAGTCCATTTGGTGCCAACATGCATTGAGTGTGCGCCCGTGCGCATTCCTGTGCACATGTGTGCGCATAATCACCCTTCTACCGAGGATTCTGCGCGCATGTGCATTTCTGTCAGCTATTCTGCACGCATGCGCATTTCTGTTAGCCAAACGTCTGGTACTCATTCTCTGACAAGCAGCCTCACCAGCAGAGAGGCTTAGGAGGGGAGAAGGGCAACGCCAAGCTCCGCGTTTACAGAGGAGCCTAAATGAAAATTCTTAGGAAAAATCTTTGGAAAATTCACACAAAAATTCTCAGGACCTTCGAATGTCTTTTGAAACATCTTGTTTGGTTTTAACATTTGAAATTAAAACCACATACACTGTTAAAAATGTGTTCATTCAAGAAAAACTTTCCATTCTGCTCCTTCGAATTTTCTTGCGGTCAAAAGAAACGTCGGTTTGACCCCACTGATTTAAAAAAAGGAACAAACTTTCTTAGAGCATTCTTTTTTACCCAAGTTTACTACTAAGATTTCATATACTTTTATCTACTACTATGAAAACTACTACTACGTTTTTATATGCTTTTATCTACCTATAACTCCTGATCTACTTTATTGTAGTAGTAGTAGTATTTGTAATATCAGCTTCTGTACAATTTTCTGATATGCATAGTTTAAATACCCAAGGTTAGCTTTGCTTTAAGCAGGAATGCTATACACAATTCCTGAAATATGGATGCCCACTAGAAGAAGCATTTAAAAAAAAAGTTAATCAAAATATGGATTAGCAAAGTAGCAAAAATTTAAAAGAAACAGTTAAGATATTATTGTCATATAAGTAGTATACTAACATAAAATGTTTATAAGCACTGCTAGCACATTTTCGTTTTTGAGTTTCCTTATAAGAGAACATAAATCTTCGATCATAATCTATCACAGACTGTCAAGTTGAATAATAATTTTTCTTTCTACAATGTGGCTAATGTACGAATTTCAAAGGTGAAGCTATTGCCCATAACAACTAATCTCATCTTTCTATTTTTTCAAAGATGAAACATTTCATATCTATACGTGATCAGCGTATGTACATCTTATGTTCTAAATCTGCCACACCTATAACTGGCCTTTGCAGTAAAAAGCACATGGAAGGGCGACGCATGGTTTTGTTTGAAGAAGAAAAAAAAGAACAAAAGGCGGGACTTTGTATGAGGCACACGGGAGCAGAAGTATAAATTGGATAAAATAGCAGTTTTTAATAAATTCATTCAAATATTCATATATTTACATACTTATGCACATAGCTATATATTGATATTTTATATTCCATTAAAAAATACATTCCAACAAGGACTTTTTTTGCAAATATATGAGGAAATAGATATATAAAAAAATATAAATAGTAATGTGTAAATGTGTGACACATAAAAGTGTCACTAGGAAAAAAATGACAAAAACAAAAAAATAAATCAAAATGGAATGTCCATACATGGTTAATGATTGTGTGCACATAACGGTAGTTGTAAGCTCTACGTGTTTCGGGACCTTATAGCCACTCATCAGGATCAAAACTGTAGTGACCACCTATGAATAGGGAAAACAGCAATATTTTAAATAGTTTGAAAAGCAAGTGGGCAAATGTAAAACCTGAAACCCCACATAAGTACATTTGAACCACGAACTTACAAATATATCTGCGCAATGGTGGTGCAGCCATGAATGTCAAGCCAGCCAGAAGTGCCACATCCCGGAGCTGAGGGAGCGCGCCCGGGTGACGGACATCCAACACAGACAGCACCCCGAGTTGGTCAGAGTGTGGGAAAACAAACATGAGTGGGTGATAAAATGGAGGTGGCGTCAATAGGGGAAAAACCCTGAAAAAACAAACAATAACTGAGTGAGTGAAAAATAATGAGGTGTGTTTGACATCTTATGTTATACCTTTCAGAAATTTGAGAAGTGTGGGTCTCCACATCAGGAACCCCACATTTGTGTCTTTTGTTATTTTTCAGTAACATTCCAGGTTAAAAGAAACAGTTATAATAAAGATGTAATTATTTTGTCATTAAAATATTTAAGTATAGAATACTACAGCACAGTTTCATCTTTTTATTATATCGTTACTCTGAGAGTCCTGAAAAACAAAGTAAAGTTGAACATGTGGATTCATTTTTAATGAATAATGATCTTTGAAAATTGTATTGTATGTACTGTATAATTATATCCAGTTGTTTATGAACTGCTATAATTGTCTATTTGCATTTTTCTACTTTTGCATGCACAAATACACTTCTGAACATGCTAAGAAAAACTGGTATTCATATAAAATGTATATAATAAATGTATGTCTTATTTGCATAGTTTGCCATACACTTGGCAATTTTTGGCAATAACAGAAGGTTTCCATCACCTTTTGAAAGAATATATGCAGGGGAATTTAATAAAGCATTTGCTCCACTTTTCTTTCAGTATAGTCAGATCCAAAATGCAAAAACAATTTCCTCCAGTTCGTAGATAATGAAACCGGAGGTGTTGCTGTTTGGATCCCCTGACTCTGAATGTCAGCGACCTTTTTGGCAATGCCACACCCTCTGACACATCAGAGCTAGGGAGGGAATATTTATTGGTGCAACACACAGTAAATTAATAATCAAAATGGAAAAAAGGGGGAATGCTATAACAGGTGTACAAACAGGTACAAACACAATGTGTAACTCAAGGAGTAACACGCAGACCAAGCATCTCTACCCCAAAGGCCTGTAATAAGGGCCATCTTAACCAAGGGGTGATGCAAGAAATTAGAGGTCTGTAAATCTCTTGCTGAAACCCAAACTCAGCAAAGGGGTTTTTACAGGCCAGTCGGCGACACCAGACCCAATAACAATGTTCCCACAGACCGGGAGGTGACATCGGACTCAGCAATTGTATTCCCACAGACCTGGTGATGCCAAAGGCTACACCTCTCCATGTTTTGTACACAGCAGTGAGTTACCTAGTAGACAGCCTACTTCAACGTGTACCCCACACCATCCTCCACATGACTGCCTTGAGCCCAGGAACTCTGCCCTTTTCCTGCTGGGACTTGTATTTCCACATTGCTCTGCAGCACCAGGCTTAGCGTCTCTGGGGACTACATCCACCACAAGTCTTTGCTTCTCCCAGCAGTCTCCGTCCTCTCCCAGGCTGCACAGCAGTCCAATATAGCTTCCTCTGTTTCCTGGGTAGTGGGAGGCTCTCTTCTCAGTTTCTTAGTTTCTTCATAGCCCAGCACAGTTCAGTGTCCTCTCTGTCTTTCTCCTTCCTCTCTCCTGTCACAGCTGCTCCTTGTCAGAAACCATGAAATCAGACCGAGATAGAAGTACAGTTAAATCACACTTGTTTAATAAAAGTAAAAAGAACAACCATAGTGAAAACATAGCCAAAGTTCAGTAACTGGAACGGATAGTCAGCCAAGCCAGAAGTCAGGGATCAATGTAGTGGAACAGCAAGCAGGATCTGGAGCCAGAAGGGATGTCAGCAAAGTAAGTCTTTAAACAGGAACGCAGGAGAATGTCTCTGTGATGTTGGCCAAGGTGAAGGCAGAGATCTATGGACTGGACTGCTTAAGTAGGCAGGACTGACAAGCAGGAAATCATCAACAGCTGAGTAACTGTGGAGAGATAGGAGCTGGCAATTAGCTGAGAGCTGAGCGGCCAGCTCTGAGAAAGAAAGGCTGGGCCCAGTCCTGACAGTACCCCCTCCTCAATGACCCCTCCCTCTCGGAGGACCACTAGGCTTGAGGGGAAAACGTCTATGGAAATCACGGAGGAGGACAGGGGCGTGTACGTCCAAGGATGAGACCCAAGAGCGTTCCTCCGGACCGTACACCTTCCAATGCGCCAGGTACTGTATGCGCCCACTGAACCTACGGGAGTCAACAATGGACTGTACTTCATTCTCCTTATGGTTCTCAACCTGTACAGGGTGAGAATGTGGCACTGAGGTGGTAAAGCAGTTGCAGACCAAAGGTTTTAAAAAGGAGACATGAAATACATTCGAAATACGCATATTAGAAGGAAGGTCTAATGCGTAAGCTACTGGGTTAATCCTGCAAAGAATACCCTTTAAAAAAAAATCCTGCGAAGAATACGGAAAGGCCCAATAAACCGAGGTGCGAACTTCAGAGAGGGAACACAAAGTCGGAGGTTGCGAGATGACAGCCAGACCCCATCTCTGACCTAGTAGGAAGCTGCAGGCAGGCATCTGCGGTCAGCATGGAGTCTGTACCTATCATTAGCATGTCGCAAAACCTCCTGGATTTGTGCCCGAGTGGAACAAACACCACGGAGATGCTCCTTTAATGCAGTAATACTCTGCGGAACAAATGAGTCAGGCAACATGGAAGGTTGGAAACCACAGTTCGCCATAAACTGGGACAATCGGGAAGCAGATCCTTAGAAGTGGGCAACTTCTTAAGTCGAATACAATGAGACATCTTTGAGAACCGGTCAACCACTATAAGGATAACTGTGTTGCCCTGGGAGTCAGGTAACTCCACAATGAAATCCATAGACAGGTGGGTCCAGGGCCTCTCTCCATTGGGTATGGGTTGTAGGAGGCCCACTGGAAGATGTCTTACTCTGAGCACACACGGAACAGGCAGCTATGAAGGCGGTTACATGAGCACGTAGACTAGGCCACCAGAATTGTTGGGAAATGGCCCAAAAGAGTTGATTCTTCCCAGGGTGGCCAGTAGCCTTGGGAGAATGGTAAGTCTGGAGCACGGCAGTACGGAGACTCTCTGGGACAAAGCAGTGGTCACAAGGTTTCTCAGGAGGAGCATGGACCTGAGCAGCAAGAATTTTGTCACCCAAAGGAGAAGTGAGACTGGTGCGAACCATAGCCAGAATACGATCAGGAGGAATCACAGGAACTGGAACCGACTCCATCTTGGAAGTGTCGTGACAAAGCGTCAGCACTTACATTCTTAGTACCGGGTAAGAATGAGACAATGTAATTGAAACTTGACAAGAAAAGAGCCCATCACGCCCTTCTGGGAGTGAGGCGTTTAGCCTCAGACAAGAATGTGGGATTCTTATGGTCAGTAAGAATGAGAACTGGCACAGTGGTACCTTCGAGGAGATGTCTCCATTCTTTCAGGGCTAAAATGATCGCCAACAGCTCTCTGTCACCAATCTTGTAATTGCACTCCGCAGGTGACAATTTCTTGGAAAAGTAGCCACAAGGATGCATAGTGCTCTCAGAGGTAGGACGTTGAGACAGAAGGGCGCCAGCACCAGTCTCAGAAGCATCAACCTCAAGGATAAAAGGTAACATAGGATCAGGATGTGCCAATACAATAGCAGAAACAAAGGCAGCCTTTAGACTCTCAAAGGCCTTAATGGACTCTGGATACCAACTCTGTGGGTTACCGTTACCGTCCTTTCTGGTCATATCAGTCAGGGGCTTGACCAGAGACCAGAAGTTACGAATAAACTTCTGATAATAGTTGGCAAAGCTCAGAAAACGCTGCAGAGGACGTAAACCCATGGGTCTGGGCCACTGTAGGACTGCCGAAAGTTTCTCTGGGTCCATAGAAAAACCAGCAGTGGAAATGACATAACCCAGGAATTTAACCTGTTCACGATGGAACTTGCACTTTTCCAGTTTACAATAGAGATTGTTCTCTCTTAGTTTCTGAAGCACACGACAGACATCTGTGTGGTGGCTCTCCAGGGACTTGGAAAATATGAGGATATCATCGACGTAAACCACCACACATAACTGCAACAAATCTCAGAGGACATCATTAATAAATTCCTGGAAAACTGCCGGGGCGTTACAAAGGCCAAAAGGCATTACGAGGAACTCATAATGGCCTGTTCTGGTATTAAACGCAGTTTTCCACTATTCGCCCTCCTTAATCCTCACGAGATTGTATGCCCCTCTCAAATCAAGCTTTGTAAAAACCGTTGCTCTGTTGAGGTGGTCAAATAACTCCGTAATCAACGGAATCGGATAGGCATTCTTGAGACCCCTATAATCAATACAAGGTCTCAGTTCACCACTCTTCTTCTTCACAAAGAAGAAACCAGCACCAGCAGGAAAGGAGGATTTTCGTATGAAACCTTGAGAAAGTGCGTCTGCAACATACTCCTCCATGGCCTTATCCTCCAAGACCGACAAAGAGTAAACCCGGCCACGAGGGTGTGTAGCATCAGGTTGAAGGTCAATTGCGTAATCATACGGTTGGTTTAGAGGCAAACTACTGGCTTGACCTTTGTCAAAGACATCGCTAAAATCGCGGTACTCCTCCGGCCGGGAGGAGAGTGAAGAGGTGCACAGGACCTTGGCTACCTTCTGGAAGCATGTCTCACTGCATTGTGGTGACCAGGAGAGAACCTCAGCACGGAGCCAATCAAAAGAAGCGTTGTGCCTCTGTAACCAAGGATAACCAATAACCAGCGGAAACTTAGGTGAGGAAATAACTTGGAATTGGATTATCTCATGGTGAAAAGCCCCTACGGCCATGGACAACGGAACTATCTCATGAGTCACATGGGCAGGCTGTAGAGGTCTCCCATCAAGAGCCTCAATGGCAAGTGGAGTGTCACGCAGCTGCAGCTGAATCGAGTGCCTCGATACAAAAGCAGCATCAATGAACAGGCCTGCAGCCCCAGAGTCGATTAAAGCCTGTATCTCGACAGACGACTAAGCCCAAGAAAGGGTGACGAAACCAGGGGCTTATCCTTCTGGATAACTGGGGATGGAACAACACCACCTAAGGTTCATCTGTGACAGGACCTCAAGGTTTGGGCATTCCCTGGATGGGTAGGACAAGACTTCAAAAAGTGACCTGCCTGGCAACAATAAAGCCACAATCTCAACCTCCTCCTAAAGGTTCTCTCATCCGCAGAGAGACGCGTGAAAACAAGTGCATAGGTTCACCTTCACTGACTGACTTGGTACCAGGAGGCATGGGAGGTGAGGGAGGCATGGGTGGGACTGCAAGCGCTCCTTAAAAGGAAGTCTTTCTCTGAGTGGAGTCAATGAGGATGGCAAATGTGATCAACCTCTCCAGCTCAGTGGGTATATCTCGGGCTGCTATCTCATCCTTGATGGTATCTGAGAGACCATAAGAAAAAGCAGCCACGAGGGCCTCATTGTTTCACGCAACCTCTGCTGCCAGAGTACGGAATTCAATGGCGTAGTCGGCAACAGTTCTCACTCTCTTTTCGATGGACATGAAGCACTGAGCAGCAGAAGCAGGGCATGCGGGAACATCAAATGCCCTTTTAAACGAAGCCACAAACTCAGGATAGCTCAAGACAACAGGTTTTTGCGTCTCCCATAGAGGGTTTGCGCAGGCCAAGGCTCTCTCAGAAAGCAAAGATATCACGAAACCTACTTTGCTTCTGTCCGTGGGAAATGTCTAGGGCAGCATCTCAAAGTATATCTCAACCTAGTTGAGAAACCCTCTGCATTGGACTGGATCACACCCAAATCTCTGGGGAAGCAGAGCGGAACCAGACATACCTCTTATAGTGGTAATACTCGAGGCGGGTGCCTGCACAAAGACTGGAGCAGCAGCAGGGTTGGCCTGCAACATAGGTTGTACCGGGGTGGCCACAGTGGGAGATTCCAGGTAAGCCATGTGACTCAGGAGCGTTTGTAACGCCATGGCAAACTGATCCATGCGGTGATCCAGTTCATCCAATCTGGAAGAAAATATTACCAACAAGTGGATTGACTGCATCTTCTGAATTCATGGCCTTCGCCTACTGTCAGAAACCACAAAATTAGACCGAGGCAGAAGTACAGTTCAAACAAGATATTTTTTGCTAATATTTTTAGATTGTCTAGGTCTTTTAAACTAGCCCTGCTGGAGGTAAATGTCTTTTTTGCATGTGTGCGCTGTAATATTTTGCTTTGCTGGATGGTCTTATGGCTGCACCAGCTTTAATGTATCTTTTAGGGTGTGCCCCCCAAATATCTTGTTTGTTTATTGTATGGATTCTGACCAAATCCCTTTTGGGTGCGGAGCACCCCACTCTTTCATTAAGTGCCTCTCATTAGTGTCCACTTGTGTCATGGGTCGAGACCTCAAAGTTCTCCCATATAGAAGAGTGTTTGCTCTCATGGTTCAGAGAAGCAGGATCTCCCAATCCATGGATAGTGTAGGACCCACTACTCATGGGGTACTTTGTTGCAGTAAGTGGGCATAGCACTATATAGCAATATGGTGTGACCAAATCCCCATATTTTTTGCTAATATTTTTAGATTGTCTAGGTGTTTTAAACTAGCCCTGCTGGAGGTAAATGTCTTTTTTGCATGTGTGCGCTGTAATATTTTGCTTTGCTGTATGGTCTTATGGCTGCACCAGCTTTAATGCATCTTTTAGGGTGTGCCCCCCAAATATCTTGTTTGTTTATTGTATGGATTCTGACCAAATCCCTTTTGGGTGCGGAGCACCCCACTCTTTCATTAACCACTTAAGGACCGGACCATTATGCTGCTTAAGGACCAGAGGACTTTTTACAATTTGGCACTGCGCTGCTTTAACTGATGATTGCGCGGTCATGCAATGCTGTACCCAAACGAAATTTGCGTCCTTTTCTTCCCACAAATAGAGCTTTCTTTTGATGGTATTTGATCACCTCTGCCGTTTTTATTTTTTGCGCTATAAACGGAAAAAGACCAAAAATTTTGAAAAAAAATGATATTTTCTACTTTTTGTTATAAAAAAAATCCAATAAACTCAATTTTAGTCATACATTTAGGCCAAAATGTATTCGGCCACATGTCTTTAGTAAAAAAAATGTCAAAAAGCATATATTTATTGGTTTGCGCAAAAGTTATAGCGTCTACAAACTAGGGTACATTTTCTGGAATTTACACAGCTTTTAGTTTATGACTGCCTATGTCATTTCTTGAGGTGCTAAAATGGCAGGGCGGTACAAACCCCCCCTCCCCCCAAATTACCCCATTTTGGAAAGTAGACACCACAAGGAAATTGCTGAGAGGCATGTTGAGACCATTGAATATTAATTTTTTCTGTCCCAAGTGATTGAATAATGACAAAAAAAAATAAAAATTACAAAAAGTTGTCACTAAATGATATATTGCTCACACAGGCCATGGGCATATGTGGAATTGCACCCCAAAATATATTCAGCTGCTTCTCCTGAGTACAGGGATACCACATGTGTGGGACTTTTTGGGAGCCTAGCCGCGTACGGGGCCCCGAAAACCAATCACCGCCTTCAGGATTTCTAAGGGCGTAAATTTTTGATTTCACTCCTCACTACCTATCACAGTTTTGAAGGCCATAAAATGCCCAGATGGCACAAAACCCCCCCAAATGATCCCATTTTGGAAAGTAGACACCCCAAGCTATTTGCTTTGAGGCATGTTGAGTCCATGGAATATTTTATATTTTGACACAAGTTGCGGGAAAGTGACCATCTTTTTTTTTTTTTTGCACAAAGTTGTCACTAAATGATATATTGCTCACACAGGCCATGGGCATATGTGGAATTGCACCCCAAAATAAGTTTAGCTGCTTCTCCTGAGTATGGGGATACCACATTTGTGGCACTTTTTGGGAGCCTAGCCGCGTACGGGGCCCCGAAAACCAATCACCGCCTTCAGGATTTCTAATGGTGTAAATTTTTGATTTCACTCTTCACTGCCTATCACAGTTTCGGAGGCCATGGAATGCCCAGATGGCACAAACCCCCCTAAAATGACCCCATTTTGGAAAGTAGACACCCCAAGCTATTTGCTGAGAGGCATGGTGAGTATTTTGCAGCTCTCATTTGTTTTTGAAAATGAAGAAAGACAAGAAAAAAAATTATTTTTTTCTTTTTTCAATTTTCAAAACTTTGTGACAAAAAGTGGGGTCTGCAAAATACTCACTATACCTCTCAGCAAATAGCTTGGGGTGTCTACTTTCCAAAATGGGGTCATTTGGGGGGGGGTTTGTGCCACCCGGGCATTCCATAGCCTCCGAAACTGTGATAGGCAGTGAAGAGTGAAATCAAAAATTTACGCACTTAGAAAGCCTGAAGGCGGTGCTTGGTTTTTGGGGTCCCGTACGCGGCTAGGGTCCAAAAAAGTCTCACACATGTGGTATCCCCATACTCAGGAGAAGCAACAGAATGCATTTTGGGGTGTAATTTCACATATTCCCATGGCATGTTTGAGCAATATATCATTTAGTGACAACTTTGTGCAAAAAAAAAAAATTGTCTCTTTCCCGAAACTTGTGTCACAATATAAAATATTCCATGGACTCGATTTGCCTCTCAGCAAATAGCTTGGGGTGTCTACTTTCCAAAATTGGGTCATTTGGGGGGGTTTTGAACTGTCCTGGCATTTTATGCACAACATTTAGAAGCTTATGTCACACATCACCCACTCTTCTAACCACTTGAAGCCCCTTCTGACACTTTTTGTTTACATGAAAATTTTTATTTTTTTTTGCAAGAAAATTACTTTGAACTCCCAAAGTAAAGCAAATGCCCTACATATTAAAATGGTGCGTGTTTCATTTTTTTTATTCACACAGTATTTGCGCAGCGATTTTTCAAACGCATTTTTGGGGGAAAAAACACACTTTTTTCAATTTTAATGCACTAAAACACACTATATTGCCCAGATGTTTGATGAAATAAAAAAGATGATCTTAGGCCGAGTACATGGATACCAAACATGACATGCTTTAAAATTGCGCACAAACGTGCAGTGGCAACAAAATGAATACATTTTTAAAATCCTTTAAAAGCCTTTACAGGTTACCACTTTAAATTTACAGAGGAGGTCTACTGCTAAACTTACTGCCCTAGATCTGACCTTCGCGGTGATACCTCACATGCATGGTGCAATTGCTGTTTACCTTTGACACCAGACCGACACTTGCGTTCGCCTTAGCGCGAGAGCAGGGGGGACAGGGGTGCTTTTTTTTTTTTTGCTTTTTTTTTTTTTGCTTTTTTTATCTTATTTTTAAATTGTTCTTTTCATTTTTTTTTTTTTTAAATCATTTTTATTGTTATCTCAGGGAATGTAAATATCCCCTATGATAGCAATAGGTAGTGACAGGTACTCTTTTTTGAAAAAATTGGGGTCTATTAGACCCTAGATCTCTCCTCTGCCCTCAAAGCATCTGACCACAACAAGATCGGTGTGATAAAATGCTTTCCCAATTTCCCAATGGCGCTGTTTACATCCGGCGAAATCTAAGTCATAAAATGCTCGTAGCTTCCGGTTTCTTAGGCCATAGAGATGTTTGGAGCCACTCTGGTCTCTGATCAGCTCTATGGTCAGCTGGCTGAATCACTGGCTGCATTCTCAGGTTCCCTGTTGAGACAGGAGAGCCAGAGAAAAACACGGAAGACGGTGGGGGGGGGCATTCCCTCCCACTGCTTGTAAAAGCAGTCTAGAGGCTAATTAGCCGCTAGGATTGCTTTTAAATGAAAGCCGACGGCTGGCTGAAAAGAATGATACCAAGATGATACCTAAACCTGCAGGCATCATTCTGGTATAACCACTCAAAGTCGTGAATGGCGTACCTGAAGACAAAAAAATGGTTAACAATAAAGCACAGTAAACAGTAAAGTATAAAAAATTGCATACCTGAAAAGCAAACATGATAAAACATAATAACAATAAAACATTGCAGAATAGAATACAGTAAAAAAGAGCAGAACAATAGAGAGAGAATAGAGAGAGAGAGGACAATAAAACGACAACTATTTTATTTATTTTTTTTATTTTTTTTTGTGTTTTTTTTTTTTACACTGTTTTTGTAACTGTAACTTTTATAACTGTAACCGGTTCCAGGTTCGGGTCTCTCAAAATGCGATGGCATCTTGGGAGACCCTGTGAAAGTGTGCCTAGTCTGAGCAATGCTGTACCCTACGCTAATACTCAACTAGTGCATAGTAGCGTTCGAAACATTCACCAATGCAAAGACCAGGATTGTCAGGACAGGAGGGACAATAATAGCGGGTGTCACGCCTATATCCGCGCTTGCTGCAGACACATCTTTTTTGGGGGGTTCGTTGGGTAGGGATACTCGGGAGGACATAAAGAAAATGCCTCTCATGCAGCCGACTGCATTTGGTTGGGGATGTGAATGGGGGAAGTACGGGCGCTGCAGAAGTGGTGGGATCCCAATTAGGATTGGCGAATGCAGCAGGAAGGGCATTATGGGCACGACGGCCTGTGTTTGTCTTCTTGGTGGCAGCGGGACACTACTTGTGCTTGCCACCTCACCAGCTTGAACTGCACTTATGGGACTCGCCACGTCACCAAGTGTTACTGCAGTGCTGGTTTTACTACGACTGGGGTGTACTAGGCCGCTGGTGCTTGCCAGTTCACCAAAACGCTACCAAAAAAACTGTTAGCGATCGCAGGGATCAGGCCTGACTCTGCGAACGCTGCAGTTATGCGTTTAGTGTTTTGTAAGTGACAGTGATCGATCGATACTGCACTTGGGTGGGCTGGGCTGGGCCGGGCGGAGGGGCAAAATGCAGCTATCTGGGCTGATCCCGCTAACACTGCATTTTTGGGAACCCTAAACTGCTGGAGACGCTAGTATAGATCTGAACGGATCAGATATTGATCCGTTCAGATACTATACCACTAAGGGAGGTGTACGGTGCGTGCGTGGGTGTTAGCGGTACTGGCGCTAACCTGACGCTGCTTGGGGCTGGTGCTTACCAGTTCACCAAAATGCTACCAAAAAGACTGTTAGCGATCGCAGGGATTAAGCCTGACTCTGCGAACGCTGCAGTTATGCGTTTAGTGTTTTGTAAGTGACAGTGATCGATCGATACTGCACTTGGGTGGGCTGGGCTGGGACGGGCGGAGGGGCAAAACGCAGGTGCTAGCAGGTATCTGGGCTGATCCCGCTAACACTACGTTTTTGGGAACCCTAAACTGCTGGGGACGCTAGTATAGATCTGATTGGATCAGATATTGATGCGTTCAGATACTATACCACTAAGGGAGGCGTATGCTGCGTGCGTGGGTGTTAGCGGTACTGGCGCTAATCTGACACTGCCTGGGGTGACGCATATCACCGCCGGGCGATCAGGGGGCTAAACCTTTATTAGGTAATAAACGGCGGGTGCCCTGACACTATAAAAAATAAACGAACTAACCAGCATCACCCGTAATGGTTATACGGTGATCAGTGGTGAAAGGGTTAACTAGGGGGCAATCAAGGGGTTAAAACATTTATTAGATAGTATATGGGGGTCCCTGTCGCTATAAAACGCTGACGGCGAACCTAAATATTTACGTCCCTAACTAGCGTCACCAGTGACACTAATACAGCTATCAGAAAAATGATCGCTTACTGACACTGGCAACAGGGGGTGATCAAGGGGTTAAAACTTTATTAGGGGGGGTTAGGGGGGTACCCTAGACCTACAGGGGGCTAATACTAACTGCCCTACCACAGTAACTGTCACAAACTGACACCATGCAAAAAAAAAAACTGCTTGGTGTCAGTGTGACAGGGGGGGGGGGGTGATTAGGGGGTGATTAGGGGGGGGATCAGGGGGTAAAGGGGGGTGTTATGTGTGCCTGGCATGTTCTACTGTGATGTGTGTGTGTTGTGCACTCACATTGATGTCTTCTCTCCTCGGCGCCGGAACGGAAACTGCCGAGCCGAGAGATGACATCACAGAATCTCATTGGCTGGGAGCGATCGCGAGGGGGGGGCCACGATCGGATGGCCTCCCCCTTATCTCTTATCACTGCCAGACCAAAGGCGACCGCCTCAGGCACTGGGGGGGGGGGTCCGATTGCCCGCCCGCAATCACGTACCAGGTACGTGATTTTGCCTGCCCGTGCCATTCTGCTGACGTATATCAGCGTGAGGCGGTCATCAAGTGGTTAAGTGCCTCTCATTAGTGTCCACTTGTGTCATGGGTGGAGACCTCAAAGTTCTCCCATATAGAAGAGTGTTTGCTCTCATGGTTCAGAGAAGCAGGATCTCCCAATCCATGGATAGTGTAGGACCCACTAATCATGGGGTACTTTGTCGCAGTAAGTGGGCTTAGCACCATATAGCAATATGGTGTGACCAAATCCCCATATTTTTTGCTAATATTTTTAGATTGTCTAGGTGTTTTAAACTAGCCCTGCTGGAGGTAAATGTCTTTTTTGCATGTGTGCGCTGTAATATTTTGCTTAGAAGTACAGTTCACACTTGTTTAATAATAAAAGTAAAAAGAACAAACGTAGTCATTACATAGCCAAAGTTCAGTAACCGGAACGGATAGTCAGCCAAGCCAGAAGTCAGGGATCAATGTAGTGGAACAGCAAGCAGGATCTGGAGCCAGAAGGGATGTCACAAAGCAAGTCTTTAAACAGGAACCCAGGAGAATGTCTCTGTGATGTTGACCAAGGCGAAGGCAGAAATCCTGTGTTTAACACATTGCAATGTGCACAAAACTCAATGCTCATGATGGGGACCTACCCTTAAAAAAAAAGAAATAAAAACTGGAATTGGGTTTAAACAATCTTCAATTTATTTTTTAATCAAATCAGATAGGCCTCTTGCTGTACATACAGTACTCGTTGGTAAATCTAAAGGAGATTGAAAAGTTTCAATAGAACCCTAGGGTTCCTTCAGAAGTTGCTATGGATTCCTTGAGCACTTGCTGACTGATCTCCCATTTGATAGTTCCAGGGCCAATGTCACCTTGCCTGAGGAGTGAAGAAAAACATTAAAGTGATACTAAACACACACTGTTTAATTTACATGTGACGGCGCCAACCAATTAGAATGCTCCTAAACATACCTCCTGATGGGGTATAGTTAGGAGATTAAGCTCCGGGGATTTCTAAGCCCCAGAGCCGTGAGGCGGCTATACCGGTGCTCAGAACGGGCGATTGCCGCCATGCAGGTAAACGGGACTAGGGGGGGAGGGGTGTGAGGTGGGGGTCCTGTATAAGTTCACTTTACAGATTTTTCTGTAAAGGTGAACTTACCCTTTAAGGTTTTGAGATAACAGATTACATGCTTTTTAATACTTGCTGAGCCTGATAAATGACTTACTAACTTTTATAAGCTGAAGTTAAAACACTGCAATGTGCAGTAACCCGGAGCTACCAGATTTCCTTTTACTGAGGTCACACCATTGAAAGATATTTCCCAATCAGTTGCTATGGGCTGCATTTGTGTGTTGCACTTGTGTTTATTGCTGAGGAATAAATGTCTAATTAACTGCATCTGATCTGGGATGCACACATTTCCCCATGTACAGTGTCTTGCATGTATCCAATCTTGCACAGCTTTCTGGACAGGAATCCGCAAATTTCCCATCGCCTGTTCAGGATACACCGCCTTGTGAAATTGATATGGTCAATAAATGATCCTCAGCATCATCCCACACTCTTCTTTCCAGCCGCCGTCTTTGCCAGATCATGTACCCTGCTCCGCCCTACTTATAAACCCAATTCCCACATCAAAATTCATTAGACTTGTAAAGAAATAAAGAGAGGATAGCTTTCAGGTCTCCGAAATAAATTGCACACATATTGCAATTTAATATTACAATAATAAATCTCCGCTTATCCGCTTGAATCTTATCTTACTTTATTGTTCTCTCTATTTTGTTTTTGGAGAGAAGTCTTTTCTCACACTCTGTGCAGGGTCAGCATGACAATTTTTCAAGATGCCTTCAAACCGTTGGGGGAGATCCTTGCCAAAAACACTGTCAGGCATTTATGAGCAGTTCAAGCCATCTTCTCTAGTTTCTCCAGTAGTCCATCAGGAAAAAGGCTGTATAATAAAGACAGGTCCTTTATGTTCTCATTCCATCTGACTTCTTGGGAGTTCTTACTGAACCGATGTATTTATTTTTGTTCTTTAGTGAAATTATTAAATATTTTAATGAACGTATGTTTATAACGTTTTGATCTATTTGTATACAGTATTTAATTAACAAACATTTATTGCAAGGTGCATCCATGAAAGTATACTGCTCTTTATAGACCAGCACTGCTTGCATACTTGGTAGACATTGCTTGCATTACTGCAAGCAGAAAGGAAAGGAGACTTGTCCCTCTTCTGAATCATTCAGCTATTTGCAGTGCAAAATCTGTAAGAAAGAGCTTTTTAAAAGAGCCTACCACCTGCTGAGTGCCAGTGGAAAATAATAAATAATAATTTGCAGTATTCAATGTATCTAACTAAAGTGAACCTGGAAGGGGAAAAAGCCTAAACCACCACTTTCACAACATAGAAAACACCTCCCCATTTCTAAGCATCGAGTCAGTTCAATGCCTAATGGGCACAGGGCCACCGATAGGGGGATACCACCTGGCCTCCTGTAGGGGACCCGGGCACAGAGGGGAGAATCAGATGTGGGAAGCACACAGAGGGGATTGGTTCGGCGGGATAGGGAGGACAATTACAGAATGATGCACTGTCTGTGTCTCTCCCTCCAGCAGCTGAAAGCCAGTTTCTCCCCCTCTCCCTCCTGCCGTTTTTGAGCTGCTGGAGGTAGAGACACAGACACAGTGCATCATTCTGTAATTGCCCTTCCTTTCCTGCCGCCGATCCCCCACCATGTGCTGCCCACATCTGATTCCCCACTGTGTGCCTGGGCCCCCCTTCAGCGCCACCGGCTTCCCTCTCCCGCCGGCTGCTGCGGGCACACAGGCGGATGGAGAGTGGGGGAAGGATATTTCATTTACCAGCCCCTTTTTTTCTGAATTGGACACAGTGAGCCATTGGTATCAATCACTCTTGTGTCCATTCATAACTGAGCATAGTAAACTGTGCTTACTATGCTTCAGTTTATAAATAGACAGGAGCCTCTGTTTCTTGTGTATTCATCTTCAGTGCAACTGAGACTGAAGAGAAAGGAATTGAAGAATCTGTGTCCTCATTTCCTTTCTCTGTCTCAAAGGTGAGATATTAGGGGTCTTTTTAAACCCCTGATATTTCAACCAAATCCCCCAATAGCATTGTAAAAAAATATATATATGTAAAAAATCATTAAAAAATAGTAAAAACAAAGTAAAAATAATTTTTAAAATTGGAAAAAAACATTTCTAAAAATTGTAAAAAATCACTTTAAAATATAGTAATTTTTGCAATTTGTGGGAGGCCCTATCATGTAGGCTGCACGGGGCCCTGAGATTTCTAACGGCAGCGCTGAGTGGAGGGCAAGCACTCTGATATGGAAAATAATAACCTGATTCCCTAGTAAAGAGCCCTGCCATGCCCCCTGTCTCCTAAACCTCAATAGTCAGGTGTAGGAGCCGGGAAATGCAGGGGTCAGACTGCCAACAAGGGAAACTGGTCAATATTAGCATATTGCAGTGTGGGTGGCAGTCTAGGTATGTTCTTCTTTCCTATATTTTATTCACTTAAGCAATAGTACTTAACCTGTCTGCCTTTAACACCACTGGGACCTACCATGCTGCCAAGTAGCTGACAAGCAAAAGTGTTCCATGGACAGTACTTCTTCCATATCCTCACTAAGGAACGTGAAGTGTTGGACTTGGAATACAAAGATTTGGTGCAGTATATCTGTTCAGGGGAGCCACAGGAGGATTTGTACCACCCTTCCAGCCCCCACCGCCACTCCAATCAACCCCCTTCTTGTGGCTGGAACCTACATGTGCAATCAAGCATGAGTGCGTTTCTGTGCGTTCTTTGTGCATTCCTGTGCAATGCATGTAGAGCAGCCCATTCATTTCAATCCTAATTTGACAGGTGTGCCGATGTAGGTGAGTGACCCCAAATGCACACCATACACATGCATCCACAGGCCTGGAAGCCATGTCAAGTGTGCTGTACAGGGCTCCATGATTTCTAACAGCAGCCTGGTGTGTGTATGTATGTACAGTATATTGTCAAAAGTATTAGGACACCTGCCTTTACACGCACATGAACTTTAATGGCATCCCAGTCTTAGTCCGTAGGGTTCAATCTTGAGTTGGCCCACCCTTTGCAGCTATCTAGGTATAGTCATACTAAGCTATACATATATTTTTTTTTACTTGGATTCTACCTATCAATATACCTCATGTGGTTTTCCACCCAATTTAACAGCTCACTCACACTCATTAGCTTTCCGTAGAGCCATGAGGGTTTGGTTTTGGTTGCCCTTCCCCCCTCCTTTTTGATTTTTCCTACTTTTTTAATGTTTATCGTTTTGTGTTTTATATGTTTTGCACACATGTTCGTGTATGTGCTATGCATACGTCTTACATTCTTTACACATAATCTTCCTTTCCTGTCAACACCTAAATAGTAATTTTTTGTCATGTATACTAACACATAAGACATATTTTTCACAGCCATCACAGTGGAGTACTTGTTGGATTGCTCTCCATGCCCGCCATTCCGTCTTGTTTTGTTTGCACTGCTGGGCCCTTCGAATCCGATACTCACAGTTCTTGGGTCAGACATTTCCATTAGGTCATGAGCATGTGATGTCTTGCAGATTTGTAAGTATGGGTCCCCTTTTAGTTGATACCCAATGTTTGCAATAACAGAATACATTGTATTATGTGTGTCATATATTCCTAAACTATTTCTACTTTATAGACAATTGTGTGTGCCTCAACTCCTGAGGAAGTAACGCTATGTCAAGAAACGTGTCAGGTTACATAAATGCACGTTCACACCTATTATGGATTGATCTTTGAAACACTGTACCTGGCTATAGAATTAATATGTATAAATTAACCATTCTGCTTTACTATACGGCAATTATGTCACTGTTGATCTGTTGAAAATTGTATTTACCAATAAATCTTTACTTTATTGATTTTATTATCAAGTGTGTTGCACCTCATCTAAAGTCCCACGGGCAATTCATGTTTCTCTGCCCACCCTTTGCAGCTATAACAGCTTCAACTCTTCTGGAAAGTCTGTCCACAAGGTTTAGGAGTGTGTCTATGGGAATGTTTGACCATTCTTCCAGAAGTGCATTTATGAGGTCAGGCACTGATGTTGGACGAGAAGGCCTGGTTCGCAGTCTCCACTATAATTCATGCCAAAGGTGTTCTATTGGGTTGAGGTCAGGACTCTGTGCAGGCCAGTCAAGGTCCTCCACCCCAAACTCGCTCATCCATGTCTTTATGGACCTTGCTTTGTGCACTGGTGCGCAGTCATGTTTGAACAGGAAGGGGCCATCCCCCATAAAATTGTCCAAAATGTTTTGTTATGATGACACCTTAAGAGTTCCCTTCACTGGAACTAAGGGGCCAAGCCCAACCCCTGAAAAACAACCCCACACCATAATCCCTCCTCCACCAAATGATTTGGACCAGTGCACAAAGCAAGGTCCATAAAGACATGGATAAGTAAGTTTGGGGTGGAGGAACTTGATTGGCCTGCACAGAGTCCTGACCTCAACCCGATACAACACCTTTGGGTAGAATTAGAGCAGAGACTGCAAGCCAGGCCTTCTCGTTCAACATCAGTGCCTGACCTCACAAATGCACTTCTGGAAGAATGGTCAAACATTCCCATAGATACACTCCTAAACCTTGTGAACAGCCTTCCCAGAAGAGTTGAAGCTGTTATACTTACAAAGGGTGGACCGACTCAATATTGAACCCTGCAGACTAATAGGGCGTACACACGGTCGGACTTTGTTCAGACATTCCGACAACAAAATCCTAGGATTTTTTCCGACGGATGTTGGCTCAAACTTGTCTTGCATACACACGGTCACACAAAGTTGTCGGAAAATCCGATCGTTCTAAACGCGGTGACGTAAAACACGTACGTCGGGACTATAAACAGGGCAGTGGCCAATAGCTTTCATCTCTTTATTTATTCTGAGCATGCGTGGCACTTTGTCCATCGGATTTGTGTACACACGATCGGAATTTCCGACAACGGATTTTGTTGTCGGAAAATTTTATATCCTGCTCTCAAACTTTGTGGGTCGGAAAATCCGATGGAAAATGTGTGATGGAGCCCACACACGGTCGGAATTTCCGACAACAAGGTCCTATCACACATTTTCCGTCGGAAAATCCGACCGTGTGTACGGGGCATAAGACTGGGATGCCATTAAAGTTCATGTGCGTGTTAAGGCTCCCAATACTTTTGACAATATAGTGTGTGTGTGTGTGTATATATATATATATATATATATATATATATTAAACTATATTTACTTAATATTACCATAACAATCTTTTTTACAGTATAAAGACGTTTATTCCATTGATATGTAGAATATGGTTTATTTTTGAGTCAGCAGCCACAAGCAGCAAAAAATCCAGTTCTAATGGTCATATCCAGAATATCTAAAATATCTAAAATACGTGGCAAACAGAATGGGCAGAAGTTTTTCTTGATTCATCTGTGAACTTAGGGAACTGACTAAGATTTAATCATGACCTCATTTATTTTTAATCACTACAAAAGCTGAACTAGGAATGTATATCAAATAACACTAAGGAGCTGATTCATTACAAAGAAAGTAAAAGGTATTTTTGAACTATTGTAATGTGAACGAGTACTTTAACCATGCAGGGAAACAGATTAATCTAAAGTGTATATCTATTATTATGATTTGTATTATTATTATTATTATTAATAATAATAATAATCATTTTATTATTATACAGTATTTATATAGCCCCACCAGTACAATATAAAGGAAGACAGTACATTTACAATACAGTTCAATGCAGAAGGAACAGGAGGGTCCCGGTCATGGAGCTTACAATCTAAAAAGAGGGGGAGGTGGTACATACAGTAAGGTTTATAACTGCTGGGGCTGATCCAGGGCTCGAGTCCTGCAGGAACATATGGGAACGGCGTTCCTGTACTTTTTCCACAGCAGGAACGCCGTTCCCATTAGCAGCTGCGTCCTGCAGGACTGGCCTTTGAAGTATGCGAGCTGTGTGGCAGTCACTACACCAGCAACCGCCGACACAGCTCGCAATAGTAAGTGCCGCACACTGTTTGAGGCCAGTGTTGCCAACCACCCTTTAATTTACGGGCGGCCCGTAAATTTCAGCTTATTTTCGGGCTGCCCGTAAATGTCTGTCATGGGCATCGGCGCCCATAAAAAATATGGCTGTGTGCCGACAGCGCAAGTGCTGTTCTGGTACCTGCAAAATTCGTACATGATTGCCCATTTTCGGCTAGGCAGTGGTGTAGTGGCGCCACTTGGCGCCATTTTTTGAATGGATGCCAGTAACACTTGGGTCTCGTTGGTCACGGCGCCTCACCACAGCAGAGAGCAGGACACTGATGTGAGGGGGGCAGAGGAGGACATTACTGGGGGAGTGAAGGGCCAGAGGTGGACATTACTGGGGGGAGGGGAGTGAAGGGGACAGAGGTGGACATTAATGAGGGGGTAAAGGGCACAAAGGAGGACATTACCGGGGGGGAGGTGAAGGGGACAGAGGAGGACATTACTGGGGGTTGGGTGAAGGGGGCAGAGGAGGACATTACTGGGAGGATGAATGGGCAGAGAAGGACAGTGCTGTGGGGGCAGGGCTCAAGTCCTGCAGAAATGCATGGGAACACACTTTTTTATTTTTGAGGTGGGGGGTTCATTTTTCCCAGGACTTGACCCCTTGGATGATCCAATGGAGATGGCCAATCCCTGGGCAAAACTTTCTTTTTGTTGGATAGAGCAGGGAAGGGTTGGACCCTCTGTCAAGTTTGATTGTTGTCTGTGTTCCCACTGAGGAAATTCATGGATCTACATGTATTGGTGATCATTGTCAATGGGAGGGAAAGTGAAGGGGAAATCCAAAATGTTTAGGTTTTCCCCAGAAAAGGAAGAAAATCATTCAAAGGGGACACCTGTTATGAGAACAACTGTCTAAGATGGGAATTTTCTCACTTTGGGAGATTTCCTCTAACTTTCTGTTGTGTCTCTGGGACAGGAAGTGAAGTGAAATTGCCCCCGTGAAACACAGACTGCAGGAGATATATTCCTTCCGATATCTATCCAAAACTAATAAAAAAAGTTTTTGCCTATACATACACTTTAAAATAACGGGCAACGGAACAGCACTGAGGACATAAAGGAGTAGGAGTATGGAGATATGCACAATTCATAGCCAAAACATGTTGCCTTGTTATACACTTTGATAGCTATAACTCTTCATATCCACCCCCCCCCCCCAACTCCATTCTGCTCCTAGCAGAGAGAAGAGGGACCCCTCTATAAGCTCCAGGTTGGGACCTTTTATGGGGCTGAGGATTGCCTTAAGGTCCCCATGTGACAGCATTGGGTTGCTGGAGTGACCAATCATGAAACCCCAACGCTGCCACGTGGGAGGAAGTAGAGGGAGTCACTTGCTCCCCATACCCAGAAGTATGAAGCATTTTTCCTTACTCCCAGCAGCAGGGCAGGACTTAGGGTGGTGGGGGCCCCTGGGCTTGAGTCACTTTCCGGTCCTACCTTCTATAAATTACTTTAAACCTTTAGTTTTCTTTTAAGCGCGCCACTCTGATACCGTTTGTCCACCATTACAGCACTGTCTAATGCAGACCGGTTTTCTCAACGGCAGTAAACGAGGCACTACGTAACTGCCAATAACCAATCAGCAAACCTCAAGATAAGAGTTTAAGGAATTTTAATGAAAAAAACTAGTTAAGGAAAAAACTTACATTTAAATGCTCATCAATGCAGCCTTGCAAAGCGTCCATCTGCATGCTTGCCCAGTGACATTGTAGCCTTGTCAGTGTCATTTGCAGCCTTGCAGCCTCCATCTGCAGCCTTATTAGTGTCCATCTGCAGCCTTGTCCGTGTCATTTACAGCCTTGCCCAGGTTGCAGTTAAACTGCAGTGACTTGTCAGTGTCACTGCAGTTTAAATATGGCGCCGCTGAGATACACAGAGCCAGTCCTGTGTATCTCGGCTCCTGACGGCTTTTCTCGGCTCCTCTTGCAGTCCCGCCCTATGATGGACATAACACAGGTCCAATGGCGGGACTGGGCATGACTGTGAGCGGAGCCGAGCGCCGCCCATATACATACATAGCCGAGTGTACTCGGCTAGCTCCGCTCACAGTCACGCCCAGTCCCTGTGTTATGTCCATCATAGGGCGGGACTAGGCGTGAATGTGAGCGGAAATAGCCGAGTATAGCCGACTACACTCAGCTGGGGTCCGAGGGGCCCCCTATTGGGCGGGGCCCATGGGCTTGAGCCCAGTCAAGCCCAATGGTAAGTCCGGCCCTGCCCAGCAGATGAACAGATCTCAGGTGAGTGAGGGGAAGGTTAGTATGGTACGGTGCATTAAAGCAGTCTATTCTATTTTGGGTAGCAGTGTACCTTAATGGGCCAAACTACATGCCATGTGTGTTGTGGAGTGCTGTGTTGTGTTGTCCATTGTCCACTATTGTGCTGTGTATTGTGGTCACGTTCAAAATGACGCACTGTAAAATGTGTGTTTTACCATACAATACCATAATGCTACCATCCTAATGAACCTTAAGGCCAGATCCACCCATCATTACGGTGCGCATTAAGGGACCGTTCACCGCAGCAAGCCGCATTGCATGCACCACCGCTGGTGTGTGCTGGGAGACACAGTGCCAGATCTCTGATCCCTGGGCATTGCAATGTCATTTTTTTTTCACAGAAATGTACTGAAATGTTACTGGCATAGCCTCACTTAAAGCATTATGTGTGCCACACTGTGCACTTGATGACAGCATACATTGAGCAGTGAGCAGGTGATACCTATACTTTCTTCCCCCATGCGGTCTACACCACCCAATGATGTGATAATGATTCTGATGCGAATGGGTTGGCTCTGATGTATAGGGGACTCTGATGTAAAAGACAGGGGCTCTGATCTATAGGTGACTCTGATTTGAACAAGAGAGTTCTAATGTATAGTGAACTCTGATACACAGGGGACCTTAATGTGAACGAGAAGAATCTGATGTATAGGGGTCTCTGATGTGAACAGGGAGACTCTAATGTATAGGGGACCCTGATGTGAATGGGTGGGCTCTGTTATATTGGGGGCTCTGATGTGAAAGGGGGGAACTCTGTCCTATAGGTGTGCTCTGATGTATAAGGGACTCTGATGTAAATAGGGGTTATAATGTATAGGGGGGGCTCTGATGTATAGGGAACTCTGATGTTTAAGAGACTCTGATGTTAAAGGGGGGACTCTAGTGTATACAGGACTCTGATGTGAGGGGGGGGTACTATGATGTCAATGGGTGGGCTCTGAGATATTGGGGTCTCTGATGTATAAAGGAACTTGATGTGAATAACGATTCTCTGAAGTATAGGGGCCTTAAGATATAGGGGACTCTAATGTGATGAGGTAAATCTGATGTATAGGGGTCTCTAATGTGAACGGGGACTCTGATGTGAAGGGGTAACATTCCTGTGTATGTGACTCCGATGTGAAGGGATACCTCAGATATATAGGGGACTCAGATTTGAAGGCGGGACTCTGATGTACAGGGGACTTGGTGAAAGGGGTGTGAGTATCTGCACCTATTCTCCGAGAAAAAAAAAACTCTGGGTCTGACTCAGTTCAGTCAGTTCAAGCTGAATTGCAGAAAATCACCCCCTTGTAAAAAATGAAGGTGCTCTATGAGGTAAGTCCAGCGAGGTGCATGACACCTCTTTAGCTTATCTCTTATTTTTTTAAATCTGACAGCTTTCTAGTACTCCCAAAAGATGGCTATTGCTTTAGTTCTGGGAGAAGGATACTGATCCTTCTAAACTCTGCATCTTGAACAGGAGAGTCGCTGCAGCTACTATGCCCGCCCCTCCCCTCCTCTGCCCAATCAAAGAAGCCTTTGTAGTATGTGAACACAAAATACAAAGGCTTCTGTAAATGGGCAGCAGAGGGTAGGGGCAGGCATAGCTGCTCTGTGTATTTCTCCCCTCTCAGAGTGTCTCTCTTGGCAGAGCAATAAACCTGCCAAATGTAAATAATAGTGATAAGCCCTGGAGATGTCATGCAGCTCCTGAGACTTAACTCATACTGTGCCTTCACTTTTTACAAAGTGGCTGAATTCCTGAAATTCCGCTTTAAAAAACAAAAAAAATAAAAAATAAACAAAAATAAGTCTATAGTTACAAATACTGTAGCTGCTGACTTTTAAAAAAAACATTTACCTATCCCAGGATCCAGTGCCGTCTGCAGGGCCGGGACAAGGGGTGGGGAAGGAGGGGGGCTGCCCTGGGCACTGTGGCATCATGAGAGGTGGGGGGGAAGCACCTCCAGGAGAATGGGGGGATTTGTGTTTGGAGGGGGAATTTGGAGGGTGGCAAGGGATAAAAATTGTTCTATGAGGGGAAATTAGGAGGTGTTAGGAATGGTGATTTGGGGCGATTTGTGTTGGGAGGGGGGATGGGGTAAAAGGATTTGTGCTAGGAGGGGGAATTGGGGGGTTTGAGCTATAAAAGGTGAGATTCGGTAGAGGGGGGAGGGAATTTGTGCTAGGAGGGGATTTTTTTTGGGGGGGGGTTGTGCTAGGATGGGGATTGGAGGGAGAGAACTTGTGCTGGGAGGGGGAATTGGAGTGGGGGGGGGGAGTGTTTGTGCTTGGAGGGGTGATTTTTTTTTGGGGGGGGGGATTTGGAGAGAGAAAGTATTTGAGCTTGGAGGGGGATGGGGGTGCAAAGATTAGTGCTGGCAGGGGAGATTTGTACTGGGAGGAGGGGGTAAATGAATGCTTAGGGATTAAGCATGCAGGTTGGTGCTCATTTTTTTCCCGGGGGGGGGGGGGGGGTTGTTGCTTACACAAAATGCTCATCAGGACTTTTTTTCTCAGGAAATAGGTACAAGAACTTCCCCTTTCCAAGTCACCCCTTGTCTCCACCCCCTACCCAACTTCTGCACTATTCCTTGGTTCCACCCCCTACCCACCTCCTAGTATTGCCCCTTTTAGAGAATACAGAACCAAGTTACAATTGTGGTACCATAGGCGTGCACACAGGGTGTGCCAGGTGTGCCTGGGCACCCCCAAATTTCCCTGTGTGGTGTAGATTCTCCCTGCTACCTGGGCCCCCCTCAGTGTCCTCTCCCAACAGCTGCTGCGGGGATGTTTCAGGATGGAGAGTGGGGGAAGGAGTCAGTGCAGCTGAGACTGGAGAAAAGGGACTGGAGAATCTCTGTCCTCACTCCCTTTCTCTGTCTCAAAAGTTAGACATCAGGGGTCTGTTTAGACCCCTGATATCCCACCAAAGCCCACAACTTGTAAAATGTTATTGTAAATAAACATTAATATGGTGAAAGATAATTAAAAAATAAAACTGTAAAAAATATTTTAAAAATTATAAAAAGTAAAAAACTACTGACAAAGTTCACTGCTCTACTGACACCATACACTGCTCTACTGACTGACACTATCCACTGCCCTACTGACACCGTCCACTGCCCTACTGACACCGTCCACTGCCCTACTGACACCGTCCACTGCTCTACTGACACCATATACTGCCCTACTGACACCGTCCACTGCCCTACTGACACCATATACTGCCCTTCTGACACCATACATTGCTCTACTGACACCGTCCACTGCTATACTGACACCGTCCACAGCTCTACTGACACCATATACTGCCCTTCTGACACTATACACTGCTCTACTGACTGATACCACCCACTGCCCTACTGACATCATCCACTACCCTAATGACACCACACACTGCCCTACTGACACCATATACTGCCCTACTGACACCATATACTGCCCTACTGACACCATCCACTGCCCTACTGACACCATACACTGCTCTACTGACTGACACCATCCACTGCCTTACTGACACCATATACTGCCCTTCTGACACCATACACTGGTCTACTGACTGACACCATCTACTGCCTTACTGACACCATACGCTTCCCTACTGACACCATACACTGCCCTACTGACACCATATACTGCCCTACTGACACCATACACTGCCCTACTGACACCGTCCACTGCCCTACTGACACTGTACACTGCCCTACTGACACCTTTTACTACCCTACTGACACCGTCCACTGCCCTACTGACACCATACACGGCCCTACTGACACCATCCACTGCCCTATTGACACAGTCCACTGCCCTACTGACACCATATACTGCCCTTCTGACACCATACACTGCTCTACTGACTGACACCATCCACTGCCCTACTGACATCGTCCACTACCCTACTGACACCATCCACTGCCCTACTGACATTGTCCACTACCCTACTGACACCATACACTGCCCTACTGACACTGCCCACTGCCCTACTGACACCATATACTGCCCTACTGACACCATCCACTGCCCTACTGACACCATACACTGCTCTACTGACTGACACCATCCACTGCCTTACTGACACCATACAATGCCCTACTGACACCATCCACTGCCCTACTGACACCATATACTGCCCTTCTGACACCATACACTGCTCTACTGACTGACACCATCCACTGCCTTACTGTCACCATACGCTTCCCTACTGACACAATACACTGCCCTACTGACACTGTACACTGCCCTACTGACACCATACACTGCCCTACTGACACCATACACTGCCCTACTGACACCGTCCACTGCTTTACTGACACCGTCCACTGCTTTACTGACACCGTCCACTGCCCTACTGACACCGTCCACTGCTTTACTGACACCGTCCACTGCCCTACTGACACCGTACACTGCCCTACTGACACCTTACACTGCCCTACTGACACCGTCCACTGCTTTACTGACACCGTCCACTGCCCTACTGACACTGTCCACTGCTTTACTGACACCGTACACTGCCCTACTGACACCGTACACTGCCCTACTGACACCATACACTGCCCTACTGACACCGTCCACTGCCCAACTGACACCGTCCACTGCTTTACTGACACCGTACGCTGCCCTACTGACACCGTACACTGCCCTACTGACACCTTACACTGCCCTACTGACACCGTCCACTGCTTTACTGACACCGTCCACTGCCCTACTGACACCATACACTGCCCTACTGACACCATACACTGCCCTACTGACACCATACACTGCTCTACTGACACCATGCACTGCCCTACTGACATCATACACTGCTCTACTGACACCGAACACTGCCCTACTGACACCTTACACTGCCCTACTGACACCATACACTGCTCTACTGACACCTTACACTGCCCTACTGACACCGTCCACTGCTTTACTGACACCGTCCACTGCCCTACTGACACCTTACACTGCCCTACTGACACCATACACTGCCCTACTGACACCATACACTGCTCTACTGACACCATACACTGCTCTACTGACACCATGCACTGCCCTACTGACATCATACACTGCTCTACTGACACCGAACACTGCTCTACTGATTATTACCATACACTGCCCTACTGATGCCAACCTCTGCCCTATTAACATGCCCACTGCTCTACTGACTGACACCATCCACTGTCCCACTGACACCTACCTCTGCCCTACTGACACATGTATAAGAGTGTGTCTGTATGTGTATATAAATATATACACACACACACAGATGTATGTGTGTTTGAGCTTTGGTGTGCACACCCTAATGCAATAGGCTGCACACACCTAAGTAATTTGCATGGAAATTGTCAAAGTGTAACTCCACTTTTGTTGAGAAAAAATATTCCCCTCCGGTTGATCTATTTACAGGGATTATAACAATCTTTGTTGCAGATTACTACCTTTTGTTATTCTGAAGAAATCCCTGTGTTTTCCTCTGTGTCTATATGGTAAAATGAAACTAATGTGAGTGGTTTCATAATTATCAACCAGCCGCTGCACCTATATGGCATTAATGAGGAAAGCTGCTGGGCCTGCATCCCTTTAGACGTATTCCTATTGGGAGTATCTCACCAAAAATGACATTTTTGTTGCAGGGGATGCCTGAAATCTGACTTGTATCTTAGTGCAGATTTCTGGGAAAAACTGTGAGCCAATCCCACAAGCAGGAAATTATGTTTCGAGGGGTAATCAGTAAACATTCTGTGTACAGAACACCTCCATGTAGCCATATTGCATTTTCAGAAAATTACAGTGGCTGCTGAAAGGAAAGGTAGATTTTAATACCATTCAATTACAATATGACTTGTGTCACAATTGTATACATTATATTATTTTTTCTTTATTTGCTATTTTTTTTCCCCCACGAAAGTGGAGTTACTCTTTAGTGATAACAAGAAAAGCAGTAAAATAGATCCCACACAGCCAGCAACAATAGATCCCCCCGCAACAAGGGACAAAATACCTCCTCCCCCAGCAACACAAAAATCCCCAGCAGCAATAACGGGTCTCCCTGCAGCCAATACCAATAGACCCCCCCAGTAACAATCGATCACCTGCAACAAAATATCCCCTCCCCCAGCAACAATAGACCCCCCCCCCCCCCCCCCCAGCAACAACAGATTTCTCTGCAGCCAGCATCACTAGATCCCTCCCAGCAACAATAGACCCCCCCAGCAACAATAGACCCCCCCAGGAACAATAGAGCACCCACAAGCAACAATAGACCCCTCCGAGCAAAAATAGGTCCCCTCCAGCAACAAAAAAAAAACATCAGCAACAACAGATTTCTCTGCAGCCAGCATAACTAGATCCCTCCCAGCAACAACTGACCCCCAGCAACATAAGACCCCCCCCCCCAGCAACAATAGACCCCAATCAACAATAGACCCCCCAGCAACAATAGACCCCCCCCCCCCAGCAACAACAGATTTCTCTGCAGCCAGCATCACTAGATCCCTCCCAGCAACAACTGACCCCCAGCAACAATAGACCCCCCCAGGAACAATAGAGCACCCACAAGCAACAATAGACCCCCCCAGGAACAATAGAGCACCCACAAGCAACAATAGACCCCGCCAAGCAAAAACAGGTCCCCTCCAGCAACAATAGATCTGCCAGCAACAAAAAAAATCCCCATCAGTAATAACAGGTCTCCCTGCAGCCAGCATCAATAGACCCCCCAGTAACAATGGATCACCCCCAACAAAATATCCCCTCCCCCAGCAACAATAGACCCCCCAAGAAACAGATTTCACTGCAGACAGCATCACTAGATCCCTCCCGACATCAATAGACCCCCAGCAACATAAGACCTCTCCATTACATACATACAAGGGAAAATATTGCTGATTCTCAGCCTGTTCCCTCCAATACTGAGGACACAGATGGCGCTGACATAGAACGACACGCCGCAATCCCTTTCATTCTATAATTAGCGGTGTAGGAGCATTGTAGAAGCTCTGTATGATCGGGATATGAGCAGACTGTGATCGGTGTATGATCGGTGGGTGTATGATCGGGGTGTTACACACGGATGGTGTGTGATGTACGATCAGCAATCCCGCGGACAGTCCGGCGCGATCAGCGCTTCTTACAGCCCGGAGCCGGCAGTGAAGATAAGTGCCGGTAGGTGGCGCTGAAGCCCTGCGATTCCTATAGACAGTGTGTGAGATTATTAGAGGGATTCCCTTCCCCCCTCATTGCTCCAATGTCCTCTCCATGTCAGCCTCCTGCAGAGCACACAGGCTCACTGAGCATCCTCACCCCTCTAAATAGCTGTGCCCTTTGATACAGACACAGGGGCAAAGTCCAGGGAATTTCCCTGCTGCCAGGGAGGAATGCCACCCCTGTGTGTTCTACATACCCCCTGCAGACTGATGGGCAGCTCATCTCTGGGGCCCATTCACATGGCAGAACTTGTATTTGTACACATTGCAATGCTTTCATTGTATTTCTATACTTCAGTATTAGGCCTCATGCACGCAGACGGTTTGAGGCTTTTGTTCATCGGCATGAACAAGCAAATTTACATATAATGTATTCCCCAAACGCAGGATTTCCCTCTATAACCATTGTATAAAGCAGTGGTGATGGCTGGTGGCAATTTTTTTTTTGGGGGGGGGGGGGGGGGCAGCAAACAGTTCAACCGCAATCCCCCACCCCCCACGGTCGGGTTGGTCGGTCGGTGCCCTTGCCTCATCCACCTTCCCCGGCTCTCCTCCACGGGCATCACAAGCAGCTTCTCCTTCCCCTGCTCGGCGGATTCCGTCTCCTCCCTCCTCCTCAGCGGCCAATCAGAACGCTTCTCCTTTTGGCCAATCGGGAAACATGTCCCAGACCTGCGCTTCCTGATTGGCAGGGAGGCGATTCATTGTGAGAATAGTGAATATTCATTCGCTATTCTAACACACCTGGGTGGGCTCCGAGCGCAATGCTCTGCACCCAGAGTCCACCCTATTTTGAAGCCTATTGGAGCCTCTGGCTCTAATCGGTGCTTCAAAAAAACACCCTGCCACTGTAATTTATGCACCCAGCATCCTGAAAGGGGCCGGACACATGGATAGGGGGTGGCTGGGGCATGAATAGGGGAGGCATCGCCCATGCGCCCTTAATGGACGGGCCACCCCTGGTATAAAGCATTGCAGTACATCCGAGTTCTTCTATGGCCGTAATTGTCTACTATTCCATGTAAATCCCATGCAGATAGTGTCCTGGCTGGGATTTAAAACCGAGGATCCCAGTTCTGCAAGGCAGAAGTGTTAAGAGGGGGCACCTTTTTTTTGACAGGTACTCGCTCCCACTTCCTCAATACTTACCTAGACGACAATGATGTCCGCTTAGGACTGTGCTGGGCGATGCAGACCAACGCTGATGGTGTGACTGGGCCCCCGAAGTATACAGTACAGATAGCAGGTGCATACCTAGAGATTTTGCATATAGAAGCCAATCAGATTTCATCTTTCATTTTATGAGGGAAAGAAAAAAGGGTCTACAAAAACAATTCTCTATGCATTTTTTAAAATACTTTTTTGTTTTACATGTTCATGCTGTAGACTTACAGAGCTCTTGCTGTAGACTCACCACTGCAACTTTGCTCTTGCTAGAGACTTGCCACACAAATTTACTACAAATTGGAAAAGTGTCAACTAGAACTTCAAGTGCTCTGCAAGTCTACAATTTGCCAGTTAAAATGTGCAGCAAGTTAACTGACTTACAATTCAACACTGCCACAAATGTGTGGCAAGTTATCCTTGTTATCTGGGAAACAATTCAGGTGGAGGAGGAATAGGCTGTTTTTAGGGATCACCTAAAGATGGACAGAGTAGGTCTCCCCCTTGTCTTCTGGCCAATCACGTGACATCCCAGGATCCTCTTCTCTTAGCGGCAGCAGTGGGCAGTCCTCTATGCTGCCATTACATGAGCGACATTCCCTGTAAGCACACGCTGGCATGATGAGGCAGCCCTCGGGGGTGGGTCCATGACATCCTGGGCTCACAGTAAGTGGGTTGAATGATTCTAGGCAGTGAGGACCAACAATAAACCATGAGGCAGCGAGTCTGTGAGGTACATCACTGAGAAGGTATATATTGAAATGCTGGGCTTTGTTATTTTAAAAAAAATTTAATTTTTCTTTACAAACAGTCAAAAATAATTCAGTCTTCATTTAATATAATTGTACAGGCTTGTATATGCAATAATTACAATGCATATAAAGTGCATGTAAACCCTAACAAAACCTCTCCTATTGCTCACTTTCTAGTCTCCTAAATATACCATTGAAAGTGTGTTGTTATAGTTGTTTAATAAGTGCAATAAATACCTGTTGATCCTGTCAGAAATCTTGTGAGCTGATAATTTCCTGTGCTCTCTGCCTATGCACAAGGAAAAGTTATGGAGGTGAGAAGAGATTATTGAGATGAGGAGGACAGGAGGAGATGAGGAGGGGTAATGGAGATGAGGAGATGTTATGGAGATGAGGAGATGGTATGGAGATGAGGAGATGGTATGGAGATGAGGAGATGGTATGGAGATGAGGAGGGAGGTGGAGAGAAGGGTTATAGAGATGAGGAGAGAGGAGGAGATGGCAAGCAGTTATGTAAAAGAGGGGAGAGGGAGGAAATCAGAGGCAGTTATATAGATGAGGAGGGGTTATGGAGATGAGGAGGGAGTGAGGAGATGAGAAAGGGTTATGAAGATGAGGAGGTGTTATGGAGAAGAGGAGGGAGGAGATAACAAACAGTTATGGAGAAGAGGAGATAGGAGATGACAAGCAGTTATGGAGAAGAAGAGGGAGGAGATGACAAGCAGTTATGGAGAAGAGGAGGGGGTTATGGAAAAGAGGAGGGAGGAGATGACAAACAGTTATGGAGAAGAGGAGGGAAGAGATGACAAGCAGTTATGGAGAAGAGGAGGGGGTTATGGAAAAGAGGAGGGAGGAGATGACAAACAGTTATGGAGAAGAGGAGGGAAGAGATGACAAGCAGTTATGGAGAAGAGGAGGGGGTTATGGAAAAGAGGAGGGAGGAGATGACAAATAGTTATGGAGAAGAGGAGGGAGGAGATGGGAAGGGGTTATGAAGATGAGAAGGGGGTTATGGAAAAGAGGAGGGAGGAGATGACAAATAGTTATGGAGAAGAGGAGGGAAGAGATGACAAGCAGTTATGGAGAAGAGGAGGGGGTTATGGAAAAGAGGAGGGAGGAGATGACAAACAGGTATGGAGAAGAGGAGGGAAGAGATGACAAGCAGTTATGGAGAAGAGGAGGGGGTTATGGAAAAGAGGAGGGAGGAGATGACAAACAGGTATGGAGAAGAGGAGGGAAGAGATGACAAGCAGTTATGGAGAAGAGGAGGGGGTTATGGAAAAGAGGAGGGAGGAGATGACAAATAGTTATGGAGAAGAGGAGGGAAGAGATGACAAGCAGTTATGGAGAAGAGGAGGGGGTTATGGAAAAGAGGAGGGAGGAGATGACAAACAGTTATGGAGAAGAGGAGGGAAGAGATGACAAGCAGTTATGGAGAAGAGGAGGGGGTTATGGAAAAGAGGAGGGAGGAGATGACAAACAGGTATGGAGAAGAGGAGGGAAGAGATGACAAGCAGTTATGGAGAAGAGGAGGGGGTTATGGAAAAGAGGAGGGAGGAGATGACAAATAGTTATGGAGAAGAGGAGGGAGGAGATGGGAAGGGGTTATGAAGATGAGAAGGGGGTTATGGAAAAGAGGAGGGAGGAGATGACAAATAGTTATGGAGAAGAGGAGGGAAGAGATGACAAGCAGTTATGGAGAAGAGGAGGGGGTTATGGAAAAGAGGAGGGAGGAGATGACAAACAGTTATGGAGAAGAGGAGGGAAGAGATGACAAGCAGTTATGGAGAAGAGGAGGGGGTTATGGAAAAGAGGAGGGAGGAGATGACAAACAGGTATGGAGAAGAGGAGGGAAGAGATGACAAGCAGTTATGGAGAAGAGGAGGGGGTTATGGAAAAGAGGAGGGAGGAGATGACAAACAGGTATGGAGAAGAGGAGGGAAGAGATGACAAGCAGTTATGGAGAAGAGGAGGGGGTTATGGAAAAGAGGAGGGAGGAGATGACAAATAGTTATGGAGAAGAGGAGGGAGGAGATGGGAAGGGGTTATGAAGATGAGAAGGGGGTTATGGAAAAGAGGAGGGAGGAGATGACAAATAGTTATGGAGAAGAGGAGGGAAGAGATGACAAGCAGTTATGGAGAAGAGGAGGGGGTTATGGAAAAGAGGAGGGAGGAGATGACAAACAGGTATGGAGAAGAGGAGGGAAGAGATGACAAGCAGTTATGGAGAAGAGGAGGGGGTTATGGAAAAGAGGAGGGAGGAGATGACAAACAGGTATGGAGAAGAGGAGGGAAGAGATGACAAGCAGTTATGGAGAAGAGGAGGGGGTTATGGAAAAGAGGAGGGAGGAGATGACAAATAGTTATGGAGAAGAGGAGGGAAGAGATGACAAGCAGTTATGGAGAAGAGGAGGGGGTTATGGAAAAGAGGAGGGAGGAGATGACAAACAGTTATGGAGAAGAGGAGGGAAGAGATGACAAGCAGTTATGGAGAAGAGGAGGGGGTTATGGAAAAGAGGAGGGAGGAGATGACAAACAGGTATGGAGAAGAGGAGGGAAGAGATGACAAGCAGTTATGGAGAAGAGGAGGGGGTTATGGAAAAGAGGAGGGAGGAGATGACAAATAGTTATGGAGAAGAGGAGGGAGGAGATGGGAAGGGGTTATGAAGATGAGAAGGGGGTTATGGAAAAGAGGAGGGAGGAGATGACAAATAGTTATGGAGAAGAGGAGGGAAGAGATGACAAGCAGTTATGGAGAAGAGGAGGGGGTTATGGAAAAGAGGAGGGAGGAGATGACAAACAGTTATGGAGAAGAGGAGGGAAGAGATGACAAGCAGTTATGGAGAAGAGGAGGGGGTTA
This sequence comes from Lithobates septentrionalis, assembly GCA_037952835.1. Taxonomy (NCBI): domain Eukaryota; kingdom Metazoa; phylum Chordata; class Amphibia; order Anura; family Ranidae; genus Lithobates; species Lithobates septentrionalis. Next base: position 190,473 of record JBBDGP010001702.1, read on the forward strand.
TGGAAAAGAGGAGGGAGGAGATGACAAACAGGTATGGAGAAGAGGAGGGAAGAGATGACAAGCAGTTATGGAGAAGAGGAGGGGGTTATGGAAAAGAGGAGGGAGGAGATGACAAACAGGTATGGAGAAGAGGAGGGAAGAGATGACAAGCAGTTATGGAGAAGAGGAGGGGGTTATGGAAAAGAGGAGGGAGGAGATGACAAATAGTTATGGAGAAGAGGAGGGAAGAGATGACAAGCAGTTATGGAGAAGAGGAGGGGGTTATGGAAAAGAGGAGGGAGGAGATGACAAACAGTTATGGAGAAGAGGAGGGAAGAGATGACAAGCAGTTATGGAGAAGAGGAGGGGGTTATGGAAAAGAGGAGGGAGGAGATGACAAACAGGTATGGAGAAGAGGAGGGAAGAGATGACAAGCAGTTATGGAGAAGAGGAGGGGGTTATGGAAAAGAGGAGGGAGGAGATGACAAACAGGTATGGAGAAGAGGAGGGAAGAGATGACAAGCAGTTATGGAGAAGAGGAGGGGGTTATGGAAAAGAGGAGGGAGGAGATGACAAATAGTTATGGAGAAGAGGAGGGAGGAGATGGGAAGGGGTTATGAAGATGAGAAGGGGGTTATGGAGAAGATGAGAGAGCAGATGACAAGCAGTTTTGGAGAAGAGGAGAGAGGAGATGAGAAGCAGTTATGGAGAAGAGGAGGGAGGAGATAACAAGCAGTTATGGAGAAGAGGCGGGAGGAGATGACAAGCAATTATGGAGAAGAGGAGGGAGGAGATGGGAAGGGGTTATGAAGATGAGAAGGGGGTTATGGAGAAGATGAGAGAGCAGATGACAAGCAGTTTTGGAGAAGAGGAGAGAGGAGATGAGAAGCCGTTATGGAGAAGAGGAGGGAGGAGATAACAAGCAGTTATGGAGAAGAGGCGGGAGGAGATGACAAGCAATTATGGAGAAGAGGAGGAAGGAGATGACTATCAGTTATAGAGAAGAGGAAGGAGGAGATGACAAGCAGTTATGGAGAAGAGGCGGGAGGAGATGACTATCAGTTATAGAGAAGAGGAAGGAGGAGATGACAAGCAGTTATGGAGAAGAGGAGGGAGGAGATGACTATCAGTTATAGAGAAGAGGAGGGAGGAGATGACAAGCAGTTATGGAGAAGAGGCGGGAGGAGATGACAAGCAGTTATGGAGAACAGGAAGGAGGAGATGACAAACAGTTATGGAGAAGAGGAGGGAGGAGATGGGAAGGGGTTATGAAGATGAGAAGGGGGTTATGGAGAAGATGAGAGAGGAGATGACAAGCAGTTATGGAGAACAGGAAGGAGGAGATGACAAGCAGTTATGGAGAAGAGGAGGGAGGAGATAACAAGCAGTTTTGGAGAAGAGGAGAGAGGAGATAACAAGCAGTTATGGAGAAGAGGCGGGAGGAGATGACAAGCAATTATGGAGAAGAGGAGGGAGGAGATGACTATCAGTTATAGAGAAGAGGAAGGAGGAGATGACAAGCAGTTTTGGAGAAGAGGAGAGAGGAGATGAGAAGCAGTTATGGAGAAGAGGAGGGAGGAGATGACAAGCAGTTATGGAGAAGAGGAGGGAGGATATGACTAGCAGTTATAAAGAAGAGGAAGGAGGAGATGACAAGCAGTTTTGGAGAAGAGGAGAGAGGAGATGAGAAGCAGTTTTGAAGAAGAGGAGAGAGGAGATCAGAAGTGTTTATGGAGATTGGAGAAGAGGAGAGAGGAGATGAGAAGCAGTTATGTAGAAGAGGAGGGAGGAGATCAGAAGTGGTTATGGAGATTAGGAGGGGTTATGGAGATGTGGAAGGAGGGAGGAAATGAGGAGGAGCTATGGAGATGAGCAGAGGTCTGTTTTCTTTGTAATGAATCAGAAATGTAATAGGCAGGGCTGACACCATATGATTGGAAATTCAGCGCTGTCATGTCTACCTGGAAGGTAGAAGCACACTAGGTTTCTGACACACCAACAGTTATTTTTCTGTACTTGCAGCATGCTTAAAGGTATAAAACACGAGGAAATGTGCATGTATCCAGAAATTTACTAAGTATGTTTTTTTTTTGTCTTGACGTATATTGTAACTCCTGATGTAAACTTGCTTCTGTTGAGCTTGACTTGTCTGTGTCACCCAAACAGGACAGGTGCCGCCATTGTAAAATGTCTGAGCTCATTTCTCCCAGATGAGGTCAGACAATTGACAGGACAGCAACTGCCAGGCTTCAGGTGACCTCTGACCCCAGACTAGAGCTGAGCAGTCAGATTCACAGTAAGCAAGGCAAACATTTCACAGGTAAGTTTGCACTGCTATAAGAACATACGACTGACTGGTTCTCTTTAAGCAGATTAACCTAGCAGTATGTTTTTGGGTTGCAGATGGAAACCAGAATACATTAGGGACATCCGTGCATACACAAGGACAGAACACGTAAATTCAAAGTACATTGCGGTTGATTTACTAAAGGCAAATAGACTGTGCACTTTACAAAGTGCAGTTGCAATCTGCAAGGGCAGTTGCTCCAGAGCTTAGTAAATGAGGTAAAGCTTCATTTTGCAAAGAATACCCAATCACATGCAAGGAAAATTAAAAAACTGAATTTTTGCTTGCACATGATTGGATGATGGAAGTCAGCAGAGCTTCTGCTCATTTACTAAGCTCTGGAGCAACTGCTCTTTCGGAATGCAGCTGCACTTTGCAAAGTGCACAGTCTATTTGCCTTTAGTAAATCAATCCATTTGTGTCCTTAGTAGTATACAAACATTTGCTGCAAAGATGTATTTGCCAACTAGTGCACCATTTGTTAAATTCATATATCTATCACTGCGGAATGAGTATAACATAGCTGGGAAAAAGGGTGAGCAAAATAAGACTGAGATATGAAAACAACAACGCATGTGGGGCAATTGTGAAACATTACTGGTGGTGGGGATGTGCGGGAAACTGTGTGTCCAATTCATGAAGGCCGTGAGACACTTTAAATAAAAATACTGAAAACCCCAAATGTTATTGTCTGTTCATATTGCTGTGACAGATTCAATAAGGCATACCACTATACAGAATCTAAGAAACCTGAAATAAACAATGACCTCTTCTATGTTGCTGTTGGACTTGTTATTCTGAGGTTGTACAGTCATGAATTAATAATGTAATAATGTAAATATGTACCTAAAATATATTGTTATAAGTATATTATGGAATATTACATAGAAATCTATAAAATTAGAGTGGAACTAAACCCTCCTATTCTTTTCAGCCCAGGAAGTTGCCATCTTAGCCTCTGTTTGATTTGCAGTTGCCATGGTGCTGCACATGTGATCATTTAGGACATCAGCCATTTGATGGTTCAGTTAGGAGCACAAGTAAATGTGACAGCTATCATCATGGCAAGCCTTGAATGTAACTGTTTTGGGAAACTGGTAAATTGGCGGGTTTGTATCCACATTAACTTGATGGGTTTAGTTCCACTTTTCAATATAATAAAAAATAGTAAAATATCTACCCCATTTTTGAAACTCTGCCACTTTAGAAACATGAATTTAGCACACACACACCAACATTTGTCATGTTATCGAGAGACAAACGTCTACAGAGTATCTCTAGATGATACTCTTTATGGATTCCCTTTATGATCAATTCCCCTAATGACCCAAAGTCAGAGGTTAGCTGTAATAAATTAGCTATAACTGGCCACATATATTATATTTGAGCAGTTTTCTAAGTTTAGAACAAAGAAATCTTGACACTAGTGCTCCAAATTTAGTGCAGTCATAAAATCGAAATCTTATAAAGTTATGGGAGACAGGGACTTCACAAACATTTAAATCTATGTTGGATATAACTGTACAATTCTGTCATGCTTACTATGGCATGTTTTACTTACATTTTGGTGATACATTCCTTATTCCAATGAATTCCTATAATACCCCACCACACTTTTATGAATACTAAGTGCTTTCTTGAGTGGAGGTCAGAATGTCCATCAGTATAGTTTTGGAGACTGTGAAACAAGAGAGAACAGTCCATATCTATACAGGTAGTATCACCAGTGAAAACTGAAACCAGGATCCCAGCCCTGCAAGGTGCACCATTTACCCACAGCTCAGTCCCATTCTACAATCAGGAATGGATATGCCTAGGTAATTCCACACATGGGGCATAGAGAGGATCCACTGTACAGAGTGAATGATCACCTTAAAATTGTCTCTAAAACTAAGACTTTTTTTAGTTTGAATAGAGGGGTGAGGGGTTAGACTCTCTGGCAGTCTTTTATTGTTGTCTGGATCTTGGCTAGGAAGATTCTCTTTGCCTTGTGGTCATTGTCCCTTCTAACGAGAGTAGGGAAAATCTAAAGTTTGACTTTGCCACCAGAAAAAGGAATAGAGGTGAAATATTCCAATGGAGACATTTGTTTTCTTGACAACTTTCATAATGGGGATTTACTTCTCCTTGGAGAGATCTCCTTTCACTTCTTGTTGAGTCTACAGCACAGCAAGTGTATGAAAAGTGGCACAGTGGTGTAGTGGGTAGCACTCTCGCCTAGCATTAAAAAGGGTCGCTGGTTCGAATCCCAACCACGACATTACCTGCCTGGAGTTTGCATGTTCTCCCTGTGCCTGCGTGGGTTTCCTCCGGGTGCTCCGGTTTCCTCCCACACTCCAAAGACATGCTGGTAGGTTGATTGGCTTCTGTCCAAAAATTGGCCCTAGTATGTGAATGGGGACCTTGGATTGAGGGTAGGGACTGATGTGAGTGTGTGATGTACAGGGTTAGGGACAATTATAGACACTCACCCACACTCACTCAGGTTGAACTGGATGGACTGGTGTCTTTATTCAACCTTACTAACTATGTAACTATGTAACTATGTAAAAGCTTCCCTATCATCCAAAAAAAAACTGACAGGAGTTTTAACCATTTACTATTGTATGTAAAATAACAATAAAACCAAAACAATAGAGTTGATTGCCTAAAACTGGAGCTGTGTATGGTAGCAAACCAACTTCTAACTTCCGCTTTTTCAATTAAGCTTTGACAAAAAAAAAAAAAACTGGAAGCTGATTGGTTTCTATGCAAAGCTGAACCAGATTTTGCGCTCTCCAGTTTAAGTAAATCAACCCCATAGGCTTTAGAAAACTTTAATAAATAGGGTGAATCTGTATCCTCTTTGGATACCCAATCATGTACAAAATATAATAATATAACATAAATACAATTATGTTATTACTATTATTATTATTGTTGTTGTTGTTAATGTTAAGAATAATAATAAGAAGAAGAATATGAATAAGTAACATGATTTTACCTACACACGATTGGATGACCACAGCTTTGTATTATTCACTAATCTAAGTTTAATACATTGCGTAGTGGGTTGTATAAGGTAACACTGGGTTGTCTTATTTGATTTGTGTGTACTGAAATGGAGTGAAAATATCTGACAATTAAAATATAGAGAAGTTTGATGGTAAGGAAAATATGGAATGGTTGGAAGAGATTTGCACTTTAAAAGGACAAACTGAGTGTGCCAAGTTATTATGGCCAACATCTTTCCACCTCGATAAATCAGCTGCTGTCTTTTGGGTATTAGTAGGTGTCCTGTCTGTAGTTTGTATTGCAGTATGTGTGTGTTATAAGAGCCCTGCAGTGCTCCCTATAATAGACACACTTTCCCCACTCCTGACACTGCTCTTAGTAAATAGCCACCTGCTGGGATATATGCTTTGTGAACAAAAGGAAATGTTCTCTGTGTCCTGTGAATGAGACAATGAAAGTGACCCTCCTGGGGAGCTAACACGCTCCCTACTTAGCATGTGTGATTAATAGATAGCCATTGATCTTTATTGTGCTGACCTGCATTCTACTGTATATCTAGTTGCTCCTGGGAGTTAAAAGCCTCCATAGATAAACAAATACATGGAAACATTGGCTGAGGACAGTTGACTGAGCAGATTGCTTGGTGCAATGTTGGGTTGGTTTTCTGTATTTGAAATACAGGGGGAGATTTACTTAAACTGGTGCACACAGAATCTGGTGCAGATGTGCGCAGTAACCAATCAGCTTCTATGTTTTATTGTCAAAAATTAATTGAACAAGCTGAAGTTAGAAGCTGATTGGTTACTATGTATACAGCTGCACCAGATTCTGTGTGCACCAGTTTTAGCAAATATCCCCTACAGAAAATGATAACCGAGTATAATTATAATACAGGATCTGTGTGCTTTGTATGGTATAAAAAGTATGCTATAAAATCCTGTATGGTAAATCGTAAATGCTGTTAATTCCTATTATTTCTTTATTTATTGCTTTTTTATCTTTATTTTTTGCCTGTGATAACAATATTGATGCATTTCTATTATTTTAAATAGTATTACAGTTGCATCTGTTATTACAAATCCAGGCTGCAGAATCACTGGTTGTCCATCACAACCACACATCTTCTCCTAGGAAATAAAAATGAAGAATGAGAGTGACACTGCCCCAGTCTGGGTGAGTTAAGAGGAATCATGTGACCAGTTGCTGTAAGGTCGGAAACTAACCTGTTCCAGCCCACAATCCAGCAGTTTACTATGACAGGTGATCTTCAATGAGACCCCTATTAATGATTCCAGTATGCTGAGAGATTAGTTTACACTTGTGCAGCTCATTGTATGAAAATGTATATAAAGTGTGATTCCTGCAAGGCAGATACTAGAAAAATAATGAAAAATACAGAAAAATCACACAGGATTCTCCTTCATAAGGTAAATATTGTTAGTTTTTTTTTCAGTGAGTACCCATTCTTCATTAATACTGTAACATTTGATTTATTCAAAGTGCCTTTCACATTTTACTATGCTTGCTGTTGTTGGAAATGAGGTCAGCATCAGTGCTAAAGGGCTGCTGAAATAAGAATAGTTTGGCACTTAAAAAGTGTATTGTTCTAAGCAGACAGACTTTCACCATAAGAGCAACAAAGCACTACTATGTAGAAAGCACATGAACAATTATACACATTTTGGGGGAGATTTACTAAAACCCGTGCACACAGAGTCTGGTGCAGCTGTGCATAGTAATCAATCAGCTGCTAACTTCAGCTTGTTCAGTTAAGCTTTGGCAATAAAACCTAGAAGCTGATTGGTTACTATGCACAGCTGCACCAGTTTTACTAAAGTCCCCCCCCCCCCCCACGCATATACATACAGTATGTGTAATATATATATATATATATATATATATATATATATATATATATATATATATATATATATATATATATATATATATATATATATATATTATATATACTGTATATAATACACTCCTAGCTGCATTATCTGGTCACATATCCAAAAACCAAAAGGATTATACAATGTATTCTGGTAACCACAGATATTAGCTACAATTCTTCTCTATTTTTCCCAACTCATCTGATCATCAGAGCCACTGGGTGAAATTTACTAAATCTTGTGCACACAGGATCTAGTGCAGCTCTGCACAGCAACCAATCAGCTTGTAGGTTTTATTGTAAAAACTTTATTGAACAAGCTAAAGTTAGAAGTTGATTGGCTACTATGCACAGCTGCATCAGTTTTAGTAAATCTCCCCATGTATATGAATTATGACCCTGCTGAGCTGCTGTTGTGGGTGGTATCTGTGCAGAACAGGACCCTCACTCAACAGGATATCACACTGGGGGCCTGATGAGAGTGAGGACTCTCAGTGATGGGTAGACATCACCCCCCCCCCCCCCCAGTGTGATAATGCTATTGTAGGGACAATTGTAACACATTTCACCAGCTATCCCCAATTATTTGTTTGTTTTCGTTGTTTTCATTTGCTCACCTTAACATGTCTTGCACCACGACACTCATAGCTATTTGTGAAATATTGCTAGCAGGAGGCTGTGGGTGTGAAATGCACCTCTCTTCTAGGGAAATGCAGTGTTATGGGCACAATAAAGAGGAGCCCCCCCATAGGGAACAATGCCATGGCAGGAACAAGATGGGTCGGGGGCAACCCAAAACAGACTGAGCACAAGCACCAGGCTCTCTCCTCTCTGCACAGTGCCCCAGCCTTTGATCTCTCTATATTCTCTGCTGAGCAAAAATCAAAGATTGTACTGCACAAATCCATGCTTTCATGTATCATCCCCCCACATAAGAGAGGATTTGCAGGCATATAACTTTTACCCTTTGCATGAACAGCTCAAATCTAAACTGTGTATGTGTACAGAGCAGGGGAATTCTGGAATGAATCTGTTGACTTCTCAGTGTGTAATGCTTAATAATCTGACCGCCATCCTAGCAGTGATAGTGACAGTGAACAGTTACTCATAGCAACCAATAGGCTCCCTTGTTCCTTTTTCCTTTCCACTGAAGTAAAGATGAACTTGGATTGTCTATGGTCATGAGCTTCAGTTTTGCCCCATTTTTCTCTATTATAATTCTGATTGGCTCACCTGGTTGCTTTATTATAATCTGGACTTCAGGAAAAAAAATAAGGTTGTAGCCAAAACAAGCTAATCGCCGTTCACTGGGGTTGATTAGTGCCGGTTCACACTAGACGCGGCACGACTTGCAGGTCGCCTCACCGAGGCGACCTGCACACGACTGCCGGGGCGACTTGCAAGACGACTTCTGTATAGAAGTCTATGCAAGTCGCCCCCAAAGTAGTACAGGAACCTTTCTTCTAAGTTGGAGCGACGGGTTCCATTGTACAGAACGGGAGGCGACTTGTCAGGCGACTAGGTCGCCTGACAAGTCGCCCCAGTGTGAACCGGCTCTTACTAAATCTGGAAAGGGGGGAAATCTGGTGCAGCTGTACATGGTAGCCAATCAGCTTCTAACTTCACCTTGTTCAATTAAGCTTTGACAATAAAACCTGGAAGCTGATTGGATTCTATGCATAGTTGCATCAGATCTTGCACTCTCCAGTTTTAGTAAATCTACCCCGGTGCACTTTGCAAAGTGGAGTTGCACTTTGCAAGTTCAGTTGCTCCAGAGCTTAGTAAATGAGGTAAAGCTTCACTTTGTAAGGAGTACCCAAACACATGCAAGGAAATTTTTTTAAAAAATAGCATTTTTGCTTGCACATGATTGGATGATGGAAATCAGCAGAGCTTCTGCTCATTTACTGAGCTCATGGAGCAACTGCACTTGCAGAGTGCAACTGCGCTTTGCAAAGTGCACAGTCTCTTTGCCTTTAGTAAATCAACCCCTACCGCTCCTCCTCTGAGGTCTGTGGAAAATTAGTCATGCCATAAGGTTGACTTGCAAGATTTTAAGAGAAAACGTGGAGCAAAGGTGGTGTTGTTGCCTATAGCAACCAATCAGCTATAATCTTCTAAATGAAGCAAATAAATGATCCATTGGGGAACAATTCATCTTTGGATCCACTTTTTGTAAAATAGTCAATGACACATTTTTTTTGGTAAAATAGTGAAGACCACAACATACAGGGATATACAATGTAATACTGACATATAATCACACACATAGGTTGGACTTGATGGACTTGTCTCTTTTTTTCAACCTCACCTACTATGTAACTATGTAACATCTCCAGCTGACATTGTTTTCTCTGCTTTATTTTTAATAAGGAAGCCCCTTGTGTGACATAATTAAGGGACAAATGATCTCTTTGTTTTAGAGAAACATCAAAATTCGGGCGAATCCGAGGACATCTGCAGGACATTTGGATGTATCCCCAGATTCCTCCGTGCAGTGACCACGAATTTCTTTCAGCACTCCAGAGAAGCGAATAAAGCTGGTGCATGTATGGAGTGTGTTTAGACACCACAAAAAAGATGGTTACTTGTTATATCCTTTAATATAATGTGCAATCATCGTTAACAATGTGACCAAGTTCTGTGCAATACTTTTCCCAACATTTATAGACATGGACACCCCACACGTGTTCCCTTCACTCTAAACCGAGAAGATATTTAATTATCTAGAAGATTGCAAATTATAATGATAATGTCACTTGTGTACATTGATCTCTGCGAAGACCACAGTACATAAATTGTATGTTAAGTTATTATAAATTACGAATCACTACAAACCCTTTTTATTTCTTGTATGGAAAATGATTATCGCACATTTCTGCGTCACTCTAAACACATTATAGACATTTTTAGACATTGAGCCAAATCCAGTTCATGTATATATCTGTATATCATCACTCACCAACTGAATAATTGTATTCCCTCTGTAATAAATTCGTTCCATCTCTTATAATCAGAACTCTTTGGCTGCCGAATGATTACTTTTCGATGAATAACTAAATTGCAAAATGTTAAATGTAACATTTCCAAGCCTAAATAATTCAAATTACGAACAGTTTAGTTGTGTATAAACAACAACACAGTGCTGAGAATGTTACATGTTCCAAAGTTCGTTGTAACATGGTTTTTATTAAATAATTATCATGTTTACAATTAATTCATCGTACTGTTATAAGGATACAAAGCAGATGATTGCTTGATTCGTTTATTTTTATATTTACGCAATTTTTAGTGTAAATATAAATTGTAAATTGTTGTTATTATAATGATGGCGATGATGGTGATTATTATTGTTATTATATATATGTTATGTAAATGTTGTTATTATTATTATTATTATTATTATTATTATTATATAAATGTTTTGTAACTGTCATTATAAACAACTCGTGCTTATGTAGACATATTCAATTATTATTTAAAATAAAATAAATTAAATTATAATTCGTTTTACGATACCTGATAGTAAACTATAGCTGCAGGAAAACTCAAAAGAGGCATTCAATTTACTGCAATAGAATTAGGATACAAATCTGCCTAATCTGAAGCTAGTAGTACACTGCGTATTAATTAAAAACAATATGCTCCCTAGAAAATTAGAACACATCTCCCTATCAGAGGTGAGCGTTTGTATTGCTACCTGAAATTCATTTTTCTATAGCTGCAGAAAAAGTCAAGGGTGCATTTAATTTATTGCTATAGAATTTGGGAACAAATCTGCCTAATCTGAAGTAAGTAGTACACTGCATATTAAATAAAAATAAAATGTTCCCTGAAAATTTAGAACACATCTCCCTATCAGAGGTAAGTGTATTGATACCTAATAGTAAACTAATTGTACTATAGCTGCAGGAAAAGTGAAGAGAGGCATTCAATTTATTACTATAGAAATAGGGAGCAAATCTGCCTAATCTGAAATTAGAACATTGCATATTAATACAAAATAAAATGCACACTTTATATTAGAACGCGATCTCTCTATCAGGGGTGAGTGTTTGCATCTATACCTGATAGTAAACTATAGCTGCAGGAAAAGTCAAGATGGGCATTCAATTTATTGCTATAGAATTAGGCAACAAATCTGCCTAATCTGAAATTAGTATATTACATATTAATTAAAAATAAAATGCTCCTTAGAATATTAGAAAACGATCTCCCTATCAGAGGTGAGTTTTTGTATTGTTTTTCATATTTTATATAAAGGTGATCCAGTTTTCTTGTCTTATATAGTTACATAGTCAGGTTGAAAGTCCATCTAGTTCAACCAATAAAAGGGGGGAAACAAAATCATTGAATCTGAATCATTGAGGAAGATGTGATGAGCAGTGTGCTCAGTGCTCAGTGGAACGGTGGATGCTGTTGCTGGGCTGCTCATATAGTCATTATTGCATGTATCAGCTTCATTTTTGGCACTAGTTGTGTAATGTGATGAACCCACCTCCCATTCTCTGGGGTCTGCTTGTTTTATTATATTTTTTAACTGTCTATTCTGCTCCCTCTATCTGCTTACAATGATTGTGCGGAGGCTGACTATATCTATGATTGTGGGGAGGCTGACTATTACTATGATTGTGGGGAGGCTGACTATTACTATGATTGTGGGGAGGCTGACTATATCTATGATTGTGGGGAGGCTGACTATTACTATGATTGTGGGGAGGCTGACTATTACTATGATTGTGGGGAGGCTGACTATTACTATGATTGTGGGGAGGCTGACTATATCTATGATTGTGGGGAGGCTGACTATATCTATGATTGTGGGGAGGCTGACTATTACTATGATTGTGGGGAGGCTGACTATATCTATGATTGTGGGGAGGCTGACTATTACTATGATTGTGGGGAGGCTGACTATTACTATGATTGTAGGGAGGCTGACTATTACTATGATTATGGGAAGGCTGATTAATACTATGATTGTGGGGAGGCTGCCTAGATCTATGATTGTGGGGAGGCTGACTATTACTATGATTGTGTGGAGGCTGACTATTACTATGATTGTGGGGAGGCTGATTATTACTATGATTGTGGGGAGGCTGCCTATATCTATGATTGTGGGGAGGCTGACTATTACTATGATTGTGGGGAGGCTGCATATGATTGTGGGGAGGCTGACTATTACTATGATCGTGGGAAGGCTGACTATATCTATGATTGTGGGGAGGCTGCCTATATCTATGATTGTGGGGAGGCTGACTATTACTATAATTGTGGGGAGGCTGACTATTACTATAATTGTGGGGAGGCTGACTATTACTATGATTGTGGGAAGGCTGACTATATCCATGATTGCAGGGAGGCTGACTATTACTAAAATTGTGGGGAGGCTGACTATTACTATGATTGTGGGGAGGCTGACTATTACTAAAATTGTGGGGAGGCTGACTATTACTATGATTGTGGGGAGGCTGACTATTACTATGATTGTGGGGAGGCTGACCATATCTACGATTGTGGGGAGGCTGATTATTACTATAATTGTGGGGAGGCTGACCATATCTACGATTGTGGGGAGGCTGACTATTACTATGATTGTGGGGAGCCTGACCATGCATTTATGGAACAGGCTACCCCCCCCCCCCCAAAAAAAATACTATTACTTAAGAAAAAAAAAATTCCAGATGTAACCTGCAATGGAATCCAACCACTGATAGTAGCTGGGCTAAGGGCACCAACTCAAAAAGCACGAAATTGACTTCTATCTAATAAAGAAGTGAAAAATTACAGACCTCCAGTTTAATGTTTTGACTCCAAGGAACTAAAAGTCATTCCGAACCCAGCACTCCATAAAACATCCTTCTCAAAATATACTCCCTTCTCTGATATTATAGTTGGCATGGCACAGAATCGGTTATAAATAGCCAGCCAACTAGTGATCGGTGTTATTGAGAAGGGGGATTTTTTTTTTTCTACCAGCGGGGAGGTGTATTTCCCAATGCAAAGGCCACTTTAGGTTGTGCGGTGAGAAAAAAAAAAGGAGCGGTCCCTTTAAGATCCAGTTGCTATCCAAACAGAAGTAAACACAACGGGCCATTAGAGAAGCTGCAGAGTGGAAGGGGGCGTGTCCAGCGCTTGTACTAGGGGCGGGGACAGAATGTTACAACTTGTGAACGTTCTACAAGTGGGAGTAGCCGGGGAGATGTTTGCAGCTGGAGGGCGTGGCTCAGTGAGCAAAGTCACTCAGGGCTGAAATGTGATGGATCTTCCAGGCTGATCTCAGACTTGCCCCAAACTTAGGAAGAGTGAAAGCAGAAGAGAGCAGGGAGAGGGGGGATCAGTGAGCACAGGACTGCTGCAACTACAAGCCTCCCAGGACTGGCTTCCTAAACTTTTGTCTGACTTTCTGCACAGCACACAACTCCTGCAATCCAAGCCTGAACCTTCTTCTAGGGACACATGGAGGACTTATACTGACTTCACGTGGTGGACCAAATGCGTGGATCTAAATGCCAAGGCAGAGAGACTTAGGATCTGATTTGGAGATTGTGCAGTGAAGGAGCTGTGGGGAGCTGCAAGCTGTGGTAGGTAAGTCACTAGTGACTGGGAATGATGAGACTCTGCGAGCTCCAAGCTCCAGTGTGTGTGTGTGGGAGGGAAGGAAAGAACATGACATGCTCTGATTACACCAACATACTTCACTCTGCTGAAACTAGCATGCAATTTATGATCAAGTGTATTGCACATCAGAAAGAGAAATGATTAGGGGGCTCTGGAGCAAATCTGGAGCAATGCACTTATAGCCAGGCTGCTTGCAAGAGGGGCTATTTACTAAAACTGGAGCACTCAGAATCTGAGGCTAGTACCATTTACTTCTGTATGTAAAATAATAATAATAATAGCAAAAAGGGGGTTGATTTACTAAAACTGAAGCATTCAGAACGTGGGGATAGTACCATTTACTTCTGTTTGTAAAATAATAATAATAATTAAAAAAAGAGGTTGCTTTACTAAAACTGAGGCACTCAGAATCTGGTGCTAGTACCATTTATTACTGTATGCAAAATAAAAAAAAAGAGGGGTTCATTTACTAAAACTGGAGCACTCAGAATCTGGTGCTAGTACCATTTACTTCTCTATTTAAAATAAAATAGAAAAAATAGGGGTTGATTTACTAAAACTGGAGCACTCAGAACCTGGTGCTAGTACCATTTACTACTGTATGTAACATAAGAAAAAAACAAACATAGGGGTTGATTTACTAAAACTGGAGAGTGCAAAATCTGGTGCAGCTGTGTATGGTAGCCAATCAGCTTCTAACTTCAGCTTGTTCAATTAAGTTTGACAATAAAACCTGGAAGCTGATTGGCTACCATGCACAGCTGCACCAGATTTTGCACTCTCCAGTTTTAGTAAATCTCCCACATGGAGTCCTCCTTTTTCAATTTGCTATAATTTATCTAATTAACACAGTTCCAGACATTGTAACATGTGGATTGCAGTCACTGTGGAATCCTGCAACCCTTTGCTATCTCCTAAAAAAAAAAAGCACAGCAAGGGTTAACGATTAAGCATGATAATTACAATAAATTAGATTACTTAGCGCTTTGTTGCAATGTCCAAATAAATCCAGGGAGGCGCTGGCTTTGTACCTGTGTCTTGCTAATCACCTGAACTTCAGTTGACTTCGCAGCGGCACAGGTTGGCGACATTTGCCCCTCTAGAAAATGACCTCCTGTGTGCAGTGTTAAAATGGGCTTAATTGACAGATTAGCTGTTCTTCCTAAAAACGTATCTAGAATTAAAATACTACTATTACTGCTACTAAGCAAAAATACTAATATTATTGATAATAATATAGTACTTTTTGTTTTATATATATGTGTGTGTGTGTGTGTGTATGTAGTAGTTAAGAAAATAAAAATAATATTAATAAAAAATGTATTTATTGAATTTAAATTATTATTTATTAATATTGATCGTTGAACGTCTAGAAATAATGTGACGAGTTTACTTGCATTTGCTAAATTTAGAATGCAACAATAATTCCCAAACTAATATAAATACATACATATATATATATATATATATATATATATATATATATATATATATATATAATACAGGTATAATTCTGATTGTAAACGGTTAGACCAGTTTGTTATGTTTAAAAACAGAATCACAAAGTGCAAAACACATGATGATACAATGTAACTTGTCTTATATCATTTACCTAAATCATAGTGGGGTTTGTTTTGCTAAATACTACCAAATATATTAATTAAATATCTGTGCGTGAAACTACACCCACTTCACTTGTTTACATTGCATTTCCATAAACACCTTTTAACTGTAATATCAGGAAAGAGTTTTAGATATCTTGCATTGAATTTGCTTTACTATATTAATATCATATTGGATTATTATTAGTCCGAGTTGAAAAATAAACCGCCATACATGTTTCCAGTAATACACACGAATCGATAGAATTGACCTACTAAAGGAAGTGGAGACAGTTCACTTTGCAAAAATGTATTTTTACTTTAATACATAAGGTAACTTTCTCTTTAATCTTACTACACAATTGTGCTAAGAAAAAGAAAAAAAGATGAGCTTTACCTTATTGACTACAAGCTAGGAGAACTTTGATACATTCTGATAACAGCCTCCACTCCTGTAGTAAATCAACCTTATTATTTCTGAATTTGCTATCAGTAAGTCATTGCAAATCACAGTTCAGTAAACTTGATGTCTACAGGGGTATAAATTAAACCTAACTCTGGCTACTACAGTAAACTAGCACAAAACTATCATAAAATCACAAAAATAAGACGAATACAATATATAAACAAACTGAGACAGTTTGTAGATACAGATACACACACACACACACATATATATATATATATATATATATATATATATATATATATATATATATATTAGTATTATTATTAGCGATAATGGGTAATCATCAAGTAATATTATGTGTACATAGGAAATATATACACATTTGTAGGTTGCAACGTGGATCTTAGCAAAGGGTACACTGACATGTAATTATTTACATGTTCGATGGATACATAATATATAACAATTTGGGAATACAGGAGTGATTTCTCTAGGGGTTAGTCAGTAAAGTCTAGTCACAATTTACTTGTACACATTTAGATGTCACTTTGTATCCTGGGATTTAATTTTCCATTCATTTGTCTGTATACAGATTGCAAGGAGTGAGTGTAGGGACCATTAGCCCAGCAGGTGGTAATACATATATGTTCCTATAGATCTCAGAGTAGTGTGTTGGATTGTGCAATTGATGAAGGTCACTTGGTATGTGTTGTAGTGGAGGGGAAGGAATTGGATCAGGAAGCTTCCCCCTCAAATAATTATCGATCATGATTAGCAGAGGGTGCCACAATCTACTGGACGTTATCCACAAACCGTGCGAATCTTATCATTTGCTCATTCAAACCTAATACCACTTTCCTATTATGTCTATAGACGACTCTGTATATTACTGTATACTCGCTGTGTTTTTGTAGTACAAGCTAAGATTTTGTAACCTAATGTGACATCAAGTGAAAGCAAAGCTATCGAATTATTTGATCTTGTTCAGCATAAGTATAAATTATCAGCAAGATTAAATCGCTGGAATTGGAAATGAACGATCCGAGGAATTTGTAACTTCAAATAACTGCATATATCAAAACGACAGTGATGTTATATATATATATATATATATATATATATATATATATATATATATATATATATATATATATATATATATAGTGAGAGAGCAACTAACTGAAAATGAAAAAAAACCCAAAAGCTCATATATAATGTGTAGAAAATAAAATAACTACAGTTTACCCATTAAGTATTACATTGCACACCGATGCGCACCCAAATAGCACATTATCAGCCCAGATAAGCAGATAGCTGTACATATATTTTGAGCTGTATTTTATTATTGTTTCAGTTGTATACATGTGCACACCTTTCCTGACGTGTGTTTGGTTTTATTTCCACAATTTACTTGTTAAGAATTCTTAATGAAATATTTGAAGGTTCTTAGCCATACAATTCCTGTTATCTTATACTGGGCCGCACTACAATGTAACGTTCTATAAACCAGTTGGTGCTGTAACTGGTAGCAGCCCTCTCGTGTGATTATCATGTACTTATAAAAACAAAAAGTGCTAAAAAGACAATGCATTTAAAATAAAATAAATGTTGGTGTCCGATTGCTGTGAAGCTACAAATATCATTGGTTCCTGTAGCCAGGCTGTAGTGAAACTACAAGTCACAGAGGATGGCTTCATAAAACTGCTGATCTCAGCTCCTTTTTTACTTCAGGTCTCTGGCTTTCTATTAGTTGTAGACAACTTTAATGAACTGAACTCCTGCTGAACTGGGTTTTATATTAGACTTAGGCAATGGGATATCAGGTTTTGTTCTGGATGTGGTGGCACTAGAAGATCCAGGCATTTGGGTTGATTTGCTAATAGAGTAGAAGCTGTTCATTTTGCAAACAAATTATCCTATCAGGTGCAAGACAAAATCTTGTTACTTTTTAAGGTGTCCGTTTATGAAGCAGTGAAATCTATTCACTGCTTCGTTCTCCGGCATTCACAGTGAAGATTTTTCTCCTCTGTGTGCCAGTTTATGAAGCAGTGTAGATCGCTTCACCTTTGGAGGAGTGAAGCGATCTACAAATGCTTCAAACAGTGGAGAGCGGCCCCTGATACTGGAATCTCGTGAGACTTTACGAGATTACAGCACCAGATGTCAGTTTATTAAGCAGTGATAAATTATCACCGCTCAACGGCGTGGATTAATGTTAGTAAAATAAAGAGTCCCCCTACATTATACACATATGTATACACACACACACATTATATATACATGTATATACACACACATGATATATATATATACATATACACATTATATGTATATATGTATATATATGTATACACATAAATATGACAGGGGGATATGCTTACAGTGTTGGGGGGTCTGAACCAGGCATAAGGAAGTTAAAAAACTTCCTCCTTCCCCCTCAGATCCCCCCAGATTTCCTCTTCACTCCCCGATTCACCACCTCTGAGCTGGTGAACCTGGGAGTGTGAATTCTGACTCAGATCGCCAGTGAAGCGGTGAGATCACCGCTTCATAAACTGGCCATTTCTGTGTCATCTATGAGGATTCTCCCTGTGTAGAGATAATCGGCGGGAGAACAAGTTCAAACATGTTCTCCCCCGATTATCACTGCTTCATAAACTGTTTATGGACTGTGATCAGCGGCGATTCTCGGGATCACCGCTGATCACTGCTTCATAAACGGACACCATAATCTTCTAAATAGGATTGGGTGAATATAACCTCCCTGAATTCCATAGTATAAGCAAACATTCACCTTGTTCAGAGAACCTTCTCTTCTTCTTTGGTCTGGGCACACATGGGCAAATTTTGATGGTGTGATCAGGCTACTAAAATCTACATCACGAATCACCAGTGATCACTACACATGCAGTCACTACCAACAGTGAATATTGGTATATACTACCAATAGTGATTAATGGCTATTACATGCACACTCCATTATTTCCTATCTGTAGTTGCTCATTGATTTGGCAAAAAATGGCTTTGGAAAATGATTGGACCTGATTGTATAAGGAGTAAATACATTTTTATGTTGTAGAACTACATCTTCCTTGCTTTACACAAGGCTTGAACAACTATTGGCTCTTCAGCTATTCTAGTTCAAAGCTTAATTGAAGTAATACTAGAGTACAGTGCCCAGACATTAAGGCTGATTTAAAAGAGTTGAGAATGCTCACTCTAAAAATAATAATAATAATAATAATAAAAATAATAAGATTGAATTCTATTATCCAGTTATGTGTAGATGAAATAAACAGGAATTTGCCTATCTCATTGTTAGATACTCAAAGAGAATCTTCTCTTTTTTGAGTGAACATTCTCAACTTCTTTAGCCTCAGATTGTCATGGCATGCTAGTAACCACAGCTTATCTATGCCCTGCATTGTAATAACACAAATGGCAAAGGTTTATAAAGTCTTCTAGTTGAGAGGAGCTGAGGTCAGGGTCCCTTGGAGGTGACAAGGAGGCAATTGATCCAGTGGTTGGGCCTCCTGTGTGGCTTCTCTAAGGACCATCTGGAAGAGATCTGGCTGTAAAGTGGGTTTATTTAGAACCTGTAATGCTGGAGGAAAAGTGTGTCTTCTATCTTCCTAGATTGCCTTGATGAATGAGTTTTTGGTGGAAAAAGACAAATAGATGGTCTTGATTCCCCCTCCTCCTTCCCCTCTGCTTGTGTAGATTTTAACCCTTGTTCTGTGAAAATGTCCAGCCATTGATCATCACTGTTTTCAATGGGGCTAATTTACTAAAGGTGTAAAGAATGTTCACTTAGCAAACTGAAGCTGTGTTCACTCTGAATACCAAACCAGGTGCAGCCATATATTACTCCTCTAAAAAAACACCATTGGTTTCTTTAGAGGAGCAATATATGGCTTTCCTTCAGCTTCAGAATATGGGCTCTCTGCTATTGTATTGTATATTACTATAGCCATCACCACACCATAGATTAAATATATTACATATTAGAGAACACATTATTATTATTATTATTATTATTATTATTATTAATAATAATAATAATAATTTTTATTATTAGAGAATACAATACCAGGGTCATTACAAGCTTTTCTGATGAGCTTCACACATACCAACAGAGACTGCAAACGATTGCAGTCTTACCAGTTCTTTACAAACTAATCAGACCAAAAGAAACAAAAAGCTCTAAAATACTGGGAATGAATGAGTGGTTGGCTGAAGGGTACAAGTTACCCAAGGTTCCTGAGATAAAAGAAAACCTTGTTTTGTTTTGTTTTTTTGCTTTTTGTATTATAAGTGGCTGCAAATGTAGATATTTGCAAACTGAGATCACAGGTTAATGGAGCAGGCCATAGCTAAGGCTACCTGCAGCCATAGCATAATGATATAGAGAAGATTTTTATTTTGAATCATGCATTCATTTGTCTTAGAAAGAAAGCTCGTATGATCCATCTTTCTTACACACACATTGCCAGAATATCTGCTCTGTAAAATGTAATTTTACATCCAATATCTATTGGACAGACTTTTCACATGTCTGCTTTCCCATCTTATGATCATTAAATGATCAAATCTGATTACAGATTTCCTTCCTCTGGAGGCTTTGTTACAGTAATATCTAACATATTTCACATTCATAGTTTCCAAATGATTTTTTTTCCCATTTATGAAACAATTTTAGAGAAATTAGTTACAGGTTTGAGTGCTCCCTTAGCAGCCACATACAGTACAATGTGATTGTACAATGTGTGTTATATATACGGTTTTTATGTTCTCTAAATTTATCAACTTGTAGGTAGTGTGAGGGCATATCTAAACAACCCTGAAGCAGTCTGCTAGAGCTTAGTAGTATAGAGATACCCGTTTTGATTTACTAAAACTAGAGATTGCAAAATCTGGTGCAGCTCTGCATAGAAGACAATTTTTTTTGTCAAAGCTTAAATGAACAAGCTGAAGTTAAATGCTGATTGGCTGCCATGCACCAGATTTTGCACTTAGTAAATCAACCCCTAAGTGTTTGGTCAGTTCTATGTCTATGGTTAGTGTTATTTTATAATCCAGTCAAAGAGTGGGTTTAAAGCATCTCTAAACCCCAAAACATTTTAAGGCTTAACAAACCTTTTATATGGTGGCTGCAGTTTTCTTTTTCAGGCTTTTTATCCCCCTTTATTTTTACCTGGAGGTCCCACTAATAACATACTTCTTGTACTAGGGTGACAACGTGCACTGAACCCCCAATAGGGGAGCGCTGTTTTCACCCTTTGCTGCTCTCCCAATTTGTATTACAAACACCTCCCCCTCTTTTCATTGTTATTACATAGAGGGGTGTTGCTTTGTAACTTATAGAAGATAGCTGATGAAGCTAAAAACATTGTTTGGGATTTTAGTTAGGTGCAAAAGAAGTGATGAGGAATTCGCATTTCTGGCAAGTTCTGCACTTGCAGAAAATGTACTTAGCCTGAGAAAAGAAAACGAATACCTCCAGCATATCTGAGGACTGATCATCTGCAATATAGTACATATATGTTTTTAGTTTAGATATACTTTATATGGTTTGACTATAATAAACTGATACCTGATTAAGATGTCTAATCTTTTTGTAGTAGGTTATCGAATAATTATAATTGAATGCAAAGAAAAGCAATGATATGCAAAGCACACAAACTCACAGCAAACCAATTCTAATGCCGCGTACACACGAGCGGACATTACGGCGGACTTTGCCCGGCGGACTGGATTTCGTCGGACAATTCGATGTGTGTGGGCTCCAGCGGACTTTGTTTTCTCAAAAGTTGGACGGAATTAGATTTAAAACTTGTTTTAAATTTATCCGTTGAAATCGAGTCCGGTCGAAAAGTCCGCCGTCTGTATGCTAGTTCGACGGACAAAAAGCCACGCTAGGGCAGCTATTGGCTACTGGCTATGAACTTCCTTGTTTTAGTCCGGTCGTACGTCATCACGTACGAATTCGACGGACTTTGGTGGATTGTGTGTAGGCAAGTCCGTTCATTCACAAAGTCCGTCGGAAAGTACGTCGAAAAGTCCGCCGGGCAAAGTCCGCCGTAATGTCCGCTCGTGTGTACGCGGCATTACCCTCATAAGAGTCAGGGAAAAGAAAGATGGCTGTAGACTGGTTGCTATTGATTAATGTTCTCTGCACATTGTTGAAAATACATAATAATAAAGCAAAATACATAACAGCAACCAATTAAAAATCACCTTTTGGCTTCCGTTCACCTTTCTGTTGACAGATGATATTTGATTGGTTGTTGGTAATTACAGCATCACTTGCTGCCCTTTGAACTATCATAAAATTCCATTTGGCTACAACCACACATCTTTATCAAGACCTGGCTGTTTTGGCTGCACAGAAAAAAACAGAATGCAAATTTAAATCTGTTAGCTTTGTGTTAGTACAGACAAATCTGTACAGAAAGAAATATGATGTCTGTTGTTGCTGAGCTCCTTCTTCTAGTTGCCTGGCTGTCTCTGGCTTCAATACAGACTCACATGGATCAAGCATGCAGCAGCTAAATGTCAGGGAAGTAAGTAATTATGAACTGCATTGCTGTCAGGACTCAAAGGTATTGATTTTCTAAAGGAGTAGAGGCTTTTCACTTAGCAAGGTAAATTTTAGTAAATATGGTGAAGCTGTGTTCACTTCAGCAATCAATCCTGTGTTAGCAAAAGTATTATTTTTTTATTTACCTCGCACTTGATTTGGTATTCAAAGTGAACGCCGGTTCACCTGATTTACTAACATTCACTTTGCAAGTGTGACATTTTTCCAGTCTCTATTCCTTTATTAAATTAACTACAGTGACATGGGTGAAAAAACTGGATCAGCATGACAGCCAGGCAACTTGCATTTTTACATATGTTAACGATGGCAACCTCTTTATATTCCCATAATTTATTTCTTTTATGATTGTGATAAATGTGACCCACTCCTTTTCACATCACATTACCAGTGATCATAGTTCACTGCAGGGATAATACATTAGAAACAGTTGGTGTGGTGGTACTACAACTGTCAGCTTGCACAGCCATGCTGGTACGTGTAGTACCACGACAGCTGGAGCAGTAGTGGTAGTTGACTGAGCTTTATGTAGAGAGTAGTTTTTAGTTTTATAGACTTCCCCTTTACAAATAATCTCATTGGTGCCTGGCACAGTTTCTTAAAGCTCTTCACTCTCATGCTGTGAGTCCAAATAGCAGAGGCTGCTTAGTCCTTTTGGTTCTAATTAGGAGAGGTGAAGTCCTTTGGAAAACATTGTTCCGAAGATCAGTGCTCACTGTTACTGTGGCCAAATGAATTCTTCCCATGTCTTGAATCACTTTGCTTTGACTCTTAAAAAATACATAAGGAAATTAAATGCACATTGAGAATAAATACAATTTTCCCTCCTGTTTTCTTCTCTTGCCTACAGGAGTTGAACGTGGTGGGCCTATCGTTATACTGGAGCGGATCCAGTGCCAAGAGCAAAGTGCTGGCTAGTGTGATTTGAGAAGTTTGGCAATATGGGTAGCAAAGCCCTTCCAGCCCCCATCCCTGTGCACCCTTCCTTGCAACTGACAAACTACTCATTTCTGCAGGCCGTCAACACCTTCCCAGCAGCTGTAGACCATCTGCAGGGACTTTATGGACTCAGTGCTGTACAGACAATGCACATGAATCATTGGACTTTGGGCTACCCCAATCTGCACGGCATCACCAGGTCCACCATTACTGAGATGGCAGCTGCTCAAGGCCTGATGGACGCCAGATTTTCTTTCCCTGCCTTACCCTTTGCCACTCATCTCTTTCACCCCAAACAAGGAACCATTGCTCATGTCATCCCAGCCTTGCACAAGGACAGGCCCAGATTTGACTTTGCCAATTTGGCCATTGCTGCAACCCAGGAGGACCCACCCAAGATAGGTGATCTGGCCAAGCTCAGCCCAGGGCTTGGAAGCTCCATATCGGAGATCAGCAAATTGTCCCCAGACAGGAAACCTTCCCGAGGGAGGTTACCATCAAAAACCAAAAAAGAGTTTATTTGCAAGTTTTGTGGAAGACATTTTACTAAGTCCTACAACTTGCTCATCCATGAAAGGACCCATACAGATGAAAGGCCTTACACATGTGATATATGCCACAAAGCCTTCAGGAGACAGGACCACTTGAGAGACCACAGGTAGGATCTTTACACTATACCATAATGCCAGGTTCTGTAGTAGATACATGGATTTCCAAATATAATGGCTTACATAATAATACAGAAAACATGACAAAATTGGGAACCAATCAGAATTTAGTTTTAGGGAACTGAGTGTACAATTGAACAGCATTAAAATCTTATTTACAGATGTGTATTAAAAGGTCACAGATATGAACAAAACCCACAGCCCACTAATATCTCAGTTGCCCAGTTGTCTAGTAGGCCCACTATGGGATACAGTAATGACAAAGAAATTGGAAATGCTGTGGGGATGGTATATGAGTTATCCTTGTTATCTTTAGGCCTCTAAGCATGATGGACCCAATTTCATTTGTAACTGTTTGCAGACCAACAGTGTTTTAACATTTCTCAAAAACATTTGGGATGATTTACTAAAGGAGTTGAAAACCATCACACAATTAATTGTCCATTATCCAGTCACAAGCAATAAGTAACCAGGAATTTTCACATGACTTGATAATTGAAGTAAATATATACATGATGTGTTGTGTAAAGATTCTCAACTCCTTTAGTAAACCACCTCAGTATATTCTAATTTATTCTAGTTGTTTTTTTTGTTTTTTTGGGTGTGGGAGGACGTATGTGGTCATGGGAGAAAAATATTTTTGCATGTTAGGAAGGATTATTGAAAGAAACAAAAGCTAGACAAACAGTGGTTTAATAAATACAGTAAAAATGAAAATGCAGCAAATCAATATGTATGTTGCACAGAATTTATTTCAGTGAATTCTCATATGTAACAGCGCTTAGAACATTTTTTCAGTTTTTTTTTTTTTTGCACTGCCTTATTAAATGGTATGATTGATCACCAGTAAACTATATCTGCCTTCAGAGATCACTGGACTGGCTTGCACAACCTATAACTGTACAATTAATATGGAACTACAAGTCCCAGCAAACATGACCTGGCACACTGAGACTAAGGCTACACCTGCAATTTTTTTTTTCTTCTGAGCTTGCAGAGTTTTACCTCACTTTTGCAGTTCTGTTTTTCTGTGTCCAGTCCATTTATTTTAAATGTTATTGGTGACCGGTGGACCTTGATTATCAGTGCCACCAAGAGATGGCGTCTTTCCTTCTTTTAAAACAGGCTGTAATGTTATAGGAAGAAGGCTAAGTAGCTGATTTATGAAAAATGGAGTAAAATATGGTTTTGCCCTTATCCAAAGGTCACCACGGGATCGATTTACTTTAAGGCAAATAGACTGTTCATTTTGCAAGGTGAGATGTACTTTGCAGGCAAATTTCCCCCAGAGCTCAGTGAATGAGGTGAAGCTCAGCTGGTAACCATCATCCAATCATGGGCAAACAAAAGTGCTTTTTTTTCTTTTACATGCTCGTGATTGGGTATTTTTTGCAAAGTAATTTTTTTTTAACTTCATTCAGTAAACTCTGGGGAAAATTCACTTGCAGATTGCAACAACTTCCTTTGCAAAGTATATTTGCCTTTAGTAAATCAGCCCTCTTTAAGAATATTCATGTAAAATTAAGAGATAAATGCAACCAACAATTTTTGTGCAGCATCTAAATTTGTATAAAGTTTTGTACAACACTTTATTCATGTCTGTGGCACGTTTGCTAGTGCAGTAACCTTAAAGCAGAGCTCCACCCAACAGGTGAACCTCCGCTTATCTGTCTCCTCCCCCCTCTAAATCCACATTTGGCACCTTTCTGGGGGGAGGGGATACCTGGTTTTGACAGTGGTGAGATTACCCAGAAGTTGGCCCCCTCCTTCCTCCTCCACCGCCGGGCCATTCAAACTTCAAACTTCACGCATGCGCTATAAGGAACTGGCTGTGAAGCTGCAAGACTGCCAGTTTACCTTACAAGCAATGGCAGCGGCAGCACCCGAGAGCCAATGGAAAAATTGGCTGGGGTGAAGACACTACTGGATTCCAGGACAGGTAAGCGTTCTTATATTAAAAGTCATCAGCTACAGTGTTTGTATCTGCTGACTTTTAATTTTTTCTGAAGGAGCCTGGACCTACTCTTTACCCAATGGTAGAAAACATTTTGTACGTATGCATGGCCTGTAATGCTTGCACCGGGCTCATGTTGTACCCTCTACATCAAAAATCTGGGTGTCCAATCGAACCACCTTCCCACTCAACATATAGGGTATGTGTAGCCTTCTTGGCAGTTCATGGCCCATGAGTGCAGGTTTGAGACTTTAACATGGAACCTGATTTTTAGCTATGGGCAACCGTTCCATATTTGCTTCAGTTTTCATAAATCACTCACTGACCGGTCTTCTTAGAAATAACCAAGGATGACTTTTGGACCATTGATCGTCCTGCATTTCCAGCCTACAGCCATGGTTCTTGTTCCTCTTCTTCCAGTAAAGAGTCAGTCAATGTACTTCCCCCTACTGTGAATTATGATATGGTTCAGGTGGGCGGAGTTTCTTGCTTGTGCGTTCATACGTGCGATAAATCTTTCCTATGTAAATACATAGCCAATATTATAGGCTGATTTATGCACGGGGCCCAGGTTTTATAGCCCCTGAAGTGAAATTGTTTCAGCAAGCTCCCAGACAATGTATTTACAGGAGCTCTGGAGATAAGGCCTTGCAAGGTCGCTGTGCTTGTGGCAGATAGCAGTACAATGTATACTGTTTACCTCCTGCACTGAGGGTGCAATCAGTCATTGATCAGAATCACCAATCTGTTTTCAAGTGGCCTATTCTGCTAAGCGCTATCATAATGACACACCGGGCTATCTGAGGTTAATGCAATCCATTGATGTGACTCTTCTCCGCATTGTTTAAACTTACTTTTTAATTACTGATTTCTTTTATTCCCCTCCCCCCCTTCAGATATATCCATTCCAAAGAAAAACCCTTCAAGTGTCAAGAATGTGGGAAGGGATTCTGTCAATCAAGGACTCTGGCAGTACATAAAACCCTACACATGCAGGTGAGAATGGCCTGTACAGGGCCTTAAAGTAGTAATGAATACTTGCGCCAAAGTTATGTTCTCTATTTATATGCATTTAATATCTTTAATAATACCATGTTTATTTATTATTGGTACTTATATAGCGCCATCAATTTTCACAGTGCTTTACATATACCGGTATATTATACATTCACATCAGTCCCTGCCCTGATTGTAAGAAGCTTACAATCTAAGTTCCTTAAAGCGCTGTTCTACCCAAAAGTGGAACTTCCGCTCATTTGTCTTCTCTCCCCCTCCGGTGTCACAATTGGCACCTTTCGGGGGGGGGCAGGATATTTGTCTTTGACAGGTATCCTGTTCTCACTTCTGGGAGTCCGGGTCGCGGCCATGACATTACCACGGGGCTCCCTCCCCCTCCCTCCTCCTCTCCCTGTCGCCGGACCAGTGAGGAACGGGGCCTAGTGCATGCGCAGTAGTGTTCCCGGCGTAAAGCCGTAAGGCTACACTGCCGGGTACCCTTACCTGCAATGGTGGCAGCAGCACCTGACAGCTGATGGAAACATCAGCTGCGGTGCCGTCATCGCTGGACTCCAGGACAGGTAAGTGTCCTATTGTTAAAAGCCAGCAGCTGCAGTATGTGTAGCTGTTGGCTTTTAGTTTGTTTTTTTTGAGGCGGAACGTCGCTTTAACTCACTTGCATACTTATACTAGAGCCAATTTAGACAGGAGCCAGTTAACCTACCAGCATCTCTTTGGAGTGTGGGGGAAAACTCGAGTACCCGGAGGAAACCCACACAGGCACAAGGAGGACATGCAAACTCCAGGCAGGTAGTGCCATGGTTGGGTTTCCAACCCTAGTGCTGCTAGGCAGAAGAGCTAACCACTAACAGCCACTGTGCTGTTTTTTTTAAAATAGCTAATTTCTAAATTTATTTTCATATAATAACACACCTCTAGAGGGCGCAGCCTTTCTCCCTAACCTATAGTTGCGAGCGTGCACCCTCTCTCTCTTTTTCATACCCAAAGGTGGGTCTACATCTCCTATCAGGGCTTGTGCATGCATTGGCAATGCACATGTGCGATATTCAGTGGTCAATCATAGCAGGTGGGTGGGGAGGTGGGCGGATCGCAGGTCCTATTTAGTTCCAGCCCCTATGTGTAGGTGCACAGAGCAGCTAGTTGTAGTAATGTAAGACCTTGGGGAAGGTGGGGAGTGCACTCACAGTGGTGGCTCCACTGAGTCAGCACTAGTAGGAGCCACCACTACAAAGGAAGGGCTGTTATAGATAAAAATAAACAATTCTGGGCTGTATTGACTAAAACTAGCATGGGTCGTCCAATGAGCTTAGATGTGAGTGTTCCTATCTATGTGTTGTTGGGTTTTAACGTTAAGGTTTAAATACACTTCAGAAGGACTCACTGACAGTTCACCTATAACAGTGATGGCGAAACTTGGTACCCCAGATGTTTTGGAACTACATTTCCCATGATGCACATGCATTCTTCAGTGTAGTTGAGCATCATGGGAAATGTAGTTCCAAAACATCTTGGGGTGCCAAGGTTCACCACTAGTGACCTATAGCAATCATTCAGGGAGCATGCTTTCCTAATTGGCTGCTATGGCTATAATACTTTATTTTTTACCAAAAGACTTTGAAAGACTTTTAAGTCTATAAAAATAATAATCCATAATAATCTATAATAATGTCTATAATAATAATTAAAAAAAATATATATATATATATATATATATATATATATATATATATATATATATATATATATATATAGTAAAACACTGTGTAAACTGTTGGTGCTATATAAATCCTGTATTATAATAATAATAATAATATCTATATATAGATATATATCTATATATATTTATAATTTTCTCTTGTATTACCTTAAACTCAAAGCTGTTGCTGTATATCTGTAAGCTACTGACTAGTTAACTTATTGACAAAAAATTGAATGCTCGATATTACTTCCTTGAAACTGTACAAAAACAATATGATTAAACTCAGATTTATTTGTGTCAACCTGTACCCCACCATAAATGTCTTCTCATATAGAATATCCTTACTACTGCAATAATATGCCCTTCCATAGATTAAATTGTAATTTTATTATGGAATTATATTTATTATATTTATTTACCAGTATCTCAGACTTGTTTTGGCAAAGTTATTATTATTTTTTTTTTTTTTTGGTTCTGGCCCATCCCGTAGTCCCTTAGGTATAACACATGAAATACTTTATTTCATGCAATATATTTATAATTAAAGGGTAACATGGTGTCTACTTTATTTGTAGCACCTAGTCTTTATTTTCCTAAAACACCATTGAAATTAATAACATTTTAATTAATTAAAAAAAAGAAAAGGAGAGACGTGTAAAGGATTAATCCTTTGCTTGCTTCAAATCTGAACAGGAATCACCCCACAAATGCCCCACATGTGGAAGGACATTTAATCAGAGAAGTAATCTGAAAACTCACCTTCTTACCCATACAGACATCAAGCCCTACAATTGTGAGCAGTGCGGCAAAGTATTCAGGAGAAACTGCGACCTGCGAAGGCACAGTCTGACACACAGCCCAAGGCAAGACTACTAGAGTCGGACACAGAGCCCCGCCCACCTACTTGAGTTGGACAAGAGCTCCTCCCACCTACTTAAGTCGGAAACAAGAGCCCCGCCCCATCACCTACTCTGCCCCAACTCCTGCGCCGGGCATGCAGTGCCGGGGATAAGACAAACGGGAACTTTTTGCCTGGACTTGCTTTGCGGACTGGACTTTTATGATCAACAATACAGCCAGATTGAAGCCTGCTCTCGCCTTTTGTACAGATAAAAAGCTCATTTTAGAGCTGTGTATATAAGTACTATTGTGTTTTTTATTAATATTGTTCAGTTTTGATGCACAGTGGTACAGAGTTTTTTTTTTTTTTTTTTTTTCGAGAAAATGCCTTAAAACTGTAAGTCAAAAATAAAAATATAATTTTTTTCAATTTATGTTTCCATGTATTTGTAGAAAGTTCCTCTGAGCATTAAATATCAGTGGTTATTCCTTGAAATTGATGTCAGGTGGGTGATTCTGCCACTAGAGACAAACTAAAAAAAGGCTGAGGGGTTGATTTACTAGAAATGGAGAGTGCAAAATCTGGCAGAGCTCTATAGAGAAACGAATCTGCTTCCAGGTTTTATTGTCAAGTGATTGTAAAGGATCACCTTGTAAAACAACCCATTTAGTTTAAAATAGGAATGAAAGGCAAAACATTTGTGTATAGATAAAAGAAAAAACATTATGAATATCTTTTTTCTTCTTTTTTTATAAGTGATCACAGATCACATTCCCTCTGTTCTCAGCATAAGAGCTGGGGGGAGGAGAAACAGCAGCACATTGAGCTTCCTAGTGAATGGCTGTGCAGGGGGGGGGGGGTGTCAGGAGAAGTCCAATCATTGGAGGAGAGGAGGCTGAGTTCCCAACATAGCTAGAAAACTGACCACTCTGTGCTCCCCTGCTTAGTGTGGTCATTTTTTCATAGGAAAGCAGAGGGACTGCCAGGATCTTCAGGGATTTCACATAAAGGAACAATACAAAGAGAGCAGGATACTTTCTCATACAAGTACATGGTACAGCAGGCACAGATCAGGAATATGAAATTTTGGGGTAACAAACGCTTTAAATGAACAAGCTGAAGTGAGAAGCTGATTGGTTTCTATGCAGAGCTGCACCAGATTTTGCACTCTTCAGTTTTAGTAAATCAATCCCTATTTTTATGTTACTATTTAGGGATAAAAGCTGTTTGGCTCATTTCAGACCCTAGCAATCCTGGCACTGGCGATTTGTCGAAATCACCACTAGCAAGGATCACTCAAGAGGCTGCCTGTCTGTCCATATGAATTTGCTCCCTCTCTCCCTGTAGCAAACACAGTGCAAAGTCACTCTGTCCATGGCCTGGACCTTACTGAATTTCAATTGCTAGCGATGGGAGTGAGATCTCTCTGCCATAACTAAAGAGGGAGCGATTTCACAGGGACAAATAGGCAGGCTCTTAAGCAGGGTATACATATTGAGTTTTGTATCATTCAAGCAGCAGGGTGGGGACTACGCAGATCAGCAGGGCTGGTGCAAGGAATTTTGACACCCTAGGCGAAACCTAATTTTGCCACGCCCCCCTTGCTCCACCTTTGACTCCATCCCCTTTGCCCTGCCCATGTATAACCCACCTTTTTATTGAAGTGCCCATCAAATGCAGCCCACCAGCGCCCATCGAATGCAGCCTCACCAGCGCCCATCGAATGCAGCCTCACCAGCGCCCATCGAATGCAGCCTCACCAGCGCCCATCGAATGCAGCCTCACCAGCGCCCATCGATGCAGCCTCACCAGCGCCCATCGATGCAGCCTCACCAGCCCCCATCGATGCAGCCTCACCAGCGCCCATCAATTAATGTGTGCTTGCTTCCATTCATTCGGGAGTCCGAACACAGACACAGTCCTCCTCTGCGCCTCGGATACTATGTGCGAATGGAGCGGCATCTGCCTGCTGATGCTGAGACTTAGTTGCTTGCTGCAGAGAGGAGTGTAGGAACACCAGTGACCGGGCGCCCTAGGCAGCAGTGCGCCCTAGGCGGCTGCCTAGTTTGCCTAGTGGTAGCACCGGCCCTGCAAATCAGTGCTGTAGCCACTGGCTACAGAAGTTGGTCATTGATGAGGTTCTGTTGAATACAGAGGAGTACACGTGTACCGCTGAACTGGCCAATGTTTGGTGCATGTATACCCAGTTTAAAGTAGAACTATAGGCAATTTTTTTTTCTTTTCATTTTGGATAGAGTAAGGGAGGGTTATAACCCCTGACTGATTTTTTTTTGCCATCTGTTTCCCATTTTGGAGAAATTCCTTCACTTCCTGTCCTATAGCTAAAACAGGAAGTGAGAGGAAATCCCTGCAAATGAAGGGAATTCCTTGGGGACCCCCAGGTCACCAGAACTAGTGTCTTCATTAGAAGATTTTCCCTCTATTATTTTTCTGGGGACAACCCAAAATTTGGGATCTCTTTTTTACCTTCGTGTTCAATGATAATGGTAAACAGGACAAATAGAGAGGGTGAATATCCCTAATAGGGCCACAGACAGCAATAAAAACTGACAGGTGTTCTAATCCCTCTTCACTCTATCCAAAACTAAAAAAAGTTTTCTTTATTTAGTTATACTTTAAGTCAGGGGTCAGCAACCTTTTTCCACTTAAGGGCCGGATTCAATGTATGTGAATACATGGAGGGCTGCATTCACCTGCATTCATTAAAAAGAAGATAATAATCTGGACCCCTTTACATTGCACAGCCCCCATACCTCTGGATCCCTTTACATTACACAGCCCCCGTACCTCTGGACCCCTTTACATTACGCAGCCCCCTCCCATGTTATTCTTTAAAATTGCGCACACTCGTGGAATTGTGACAAACTACGGCACTTAAAAATCTCCATAGGCGACGCTTTAAAAATTTCTACAGGTTACCAGTTTAGAGTTAAAGAGGAGGTCTTGTGCTAGAATTATTGCTCTTGCTCTAATTATCATGGTGATACCTCACATGTGTGGTTTGAAGACTGTTTACTTTTGTGGTTGCGACTAACGTATGCTTTCACTTCTGCGCGTGAGCACGGAGGGATGGGGCGCTTTAAATTTTTTTTCTTTATTTTATTTCTTTTTTTTATTTTTACACATTAGAAAGAAAAATTCTAATCACTTTTATTGCTGTCAGAAGGAATGTAAACATCTCTTGTGACAGTTAGGCAGTGACAGGTACTCTTAAATCTAATGGGGATTCATATTCTGTTTTGGTGACAACTCCCAGTGCAAAATGTTAATTTATTAAATGTTTCAAGCCTGCAGAACATTGCAACCATGATTAATACATTGTAGGCTCCATTGTTCACCCCCAGTCCCAGATCCATATGGAGGTATGGACCTTCTGTTATGGGGCTATATGAAGTAAACAATGAACTACAAGTGCAGATGACACCATGGCACTTGTTCTTCATTGGGGTCTGCATGTTCCCATATCAAGTTGGCAGATGAGACTTGTAGACAAAAAACAGAAAAGAGAGGGTGCACAAGGGTAGATAAAAATCACGCATGATAGTCAAATGATGGTAGCAGTCTCCAGACCTATGGACAAGACGTGCAGACCGCTGCTGGCTGACGCGTTTCGAAGGTAGCACCTTCTTCTTCAGGCTCTGAAAAAGAAGGTGCTATCTTCGAAACGCGTCAGACAGCAGCGGTCTGCACGTCTTGTCCATAGGTCTGGAGACTGTTACCATCATTTGACTATCATGCGTGATTTTTATCTACCCTTGTGAGTAGTACTTTTACGTTTTCTGTTTTAATAAACCTTTTTAAAGATAATACACAAGGCCGGTGCGCCCTCTCTTTTCTGTTTTTTGTCTGTATGTTAGGATTTCCCTATCCTTGAGGGCAGCAAGGCTGAAAGCTACCATCCATCGAGAACTTTGAACTGTCGGGCTTATACATTTATGCGCAAGAGTTTTCGTTTTGTTTAGATGAGACTTGTACTCTGAGTGGCTGACGCAGCTGTGCGGGCGGAGTCATGCACAACTGGTCAAATCCGACCAAAAGCAGAAGGCTGCAGGGAGAAAGTTGGGGGGGGGGGGTTGGTAACATTATACATGGTCTTAAAATGATACTGAACCCACAATAGTAATAACAGTCTGTAAAGCATGGTTCTTATACTCACTGTGGAACCTAAGGAGTTAAACCTCCGCATTGTGTAAAAAGGCTGTTTTATCCGTGATCCTCCCCTTCTTCCACGTCCCCAATCCATCTCCTGATAAGACAGAGCCTTTGGAGTCACTCTGCACATGCTCAGTTTCGTGTGTATTACTAGAGAGTTTTTTTTTTCTTGGGAGAGTGTATGTGATCAGCACAGGGCCAATCGGCACTGTCCAGACACAGGATCAGGAGTCCTGAAGCCTCATAGGACAGTCAGAGTAGACTCCTACAAGCTTTAAGCAGACACTGATAGAAGTCACAAGACTGCTATATACTGCTGCTGATAAAATGTGTTTAGCAGTTTTTATCTACTAAAATAATTGCATTTCCATGTTCTGTGTACTGTGGGAGACCAGATATAGCGAATGCAGGGTCCTGGGTTTAGTAACACTTGGCCTAACCCTTTGAATTGTGTGAATTTTCATCCAATCCTACACAGATGAAATAAGTAATCAGGAATTGGCTTTTCACACAATTGGATAATTAAAGTACATGTTCACATCATTTGGATAATTAAAGTACATGTTCAGATAATTTATTGTCCGACCTCTTTAGTAAATCAGCCTCATGGCAACAAAGATCAGCATACAGAATATACTTTTGCACAATACCCCTTGTGATTGTATTTACATCTTGTTTTGGGATTAGATAAAACTAATGGAAAGGACAGAGGAGGACGTTTCCTCCAATTAGGCGCTAGGGCGAGTTTTTTTAACCAACACTGTAAAATAGCATCTGGAATGTGATTGGCCGCTGTG